>CAODLS011119832.1:0-40515 GCA_948243855.1 Flueggea neowawraea | reverse complement strand
AATAAAGTTTGCAAATCAAAAAAATCTTTGTATGGCCTAAAACAAGCTCCTAAACAATGGCACGAGAAATTTGATTCAATTTTGATAGAAAATGGTTTTTCATCTGTGAGTGTGGATAAATGTGTTTATACTAAGCTATCCAATAATGATTGTGTTATTATTATCCTTTATGTGGATGACATGCTTATATTTGGCACTTGCTTTGATATAGTACTTAGTACTAAAAGTTTTCTAGATTCAAAGTTTGAAATGAAAGACTTGGGTGAAGCTAATGTGATATTGGGTATTAAAATCATAAGGGATGATAATGGTATTTTGTTGTCACAAAATCATTATGTGGAGAAACTTCTTAAGAAGTTTGATAGTTATGATGTGGCACCTGTGAGTACCCTTTATGATGCAAATACTCAGTTAAAGAAAAATAGAGGTAAACATGTATCACAATCTGAGTATGCACAGATTATTGGAGGTCTGTTGCATTTAATGAATTTTACGATACCCGATATAGCTTATGTTGTCGGTAGACTGAGCAGGTATACCCAAAATCTGAATGATGATTATTGGACTGCTTTAAGTAGAATTTTGAAATATTTGAGAGGTACCATGGATTATGGTATCCTATATAGTGGATTTCCCGCTGTACTTGAAGGGTATAGTGATACTAACTGGATTTCAGATTCAGACGAGATCAAATCCACTAGTGGTTATGTATTCACATTAAGAGGGGGTGTTGTGGCATGGAAATCAACCAAGCAATCAATCATTGCTAGATCGACCATGGAGTCAGAATTTATTGCCCTAGAATTAGCAGGCAGTGAAACTGAGTGGTTGAAAAACTTATTAGCAGAAATTCCTTTGGGGATTAAACCTACACCTTATGTGTCAATGCATTATAATTGTAAATCAACAATAGCAGTTGCAAAGAACAAAACCTGCAATGGGAAAAATAGACATATTTGATTGAGACATAATGTGGTAAAGCAATTTCTTAAAGATTGAATTATTTCCATTGATTATGTGAAGTCAGAAGTGAATTTGGCCGATGCTTTAACTAAACATTTGGCAAGAAAACAAATCCTTGAAACATTGAGGGGAATGAGACTAAGGCTAATTTGAATTTATCAACAATTGACGGGAACCCAACCTATGTGATTGGAGATCCTATGAAGTAGGTTCATATGGGTAATAACAAGTCAGTTGTTGATCATGCGCACTAAAAATTATAAAGTCCCTCCTATGGTGAGTGATTAGTGCTTGAATTGCCAAACAAGTGTGAGGTTGAGTGTGTATACTCTTAATGAATTCTATATCCCTTAAGGGTGGTGTATTATAGGCAGTATACACTTGATAGAACTACCTATATGAGTGTGAAGTGGGGACGCTTCTATGAGATTTTTAGCCAAATCTCTAGAGCACTCGTGAATTTCCAGGCGTATGCACAACCTATTAGCGCAAAAACGCGATAAACAACAGGAATTGTGGAGTGTAATGTGATTAATGAAACCTTTATTTTACAATAAGATTTTTTGGTTCATAAAAACTATATGTTTCATCAACTACTCTGTAAATTATGTTTTATTAGTCTAGATCTAGTTCATGGTTTCAAAAGGACACTAGTTTCGATACATTATAACTCATGTGTTTAAACCCAACAAAAAAACCTTTTCATGTGGCTTTTGAAATATGTGGGGGATTGTTTTGAGTTTTGCATTTTGTGGATATTGCAAAATCAGGTCTATTGCACCGACGGTCACTGAAAATTATAGTTGAGTACACCATGGTCACTATATTCGAGTTTTGTCCAAGAAAGTCACTAAAATTTATGTTGCAGTCCCACAAGGTCATTGACACCGTTTTTCGACTAGATCCGGCACCAAAATGTCTTGTCATTTGCCACGTCATTTAAAATCTGCCACGTGGAGGCCAACTGGCCAAAATAATCTTGGTCGAAATAACTCGACCCGACCAGTTTTGTTGACCAAACCTCAACCCAGTAAACCAACCTGCTAACCCAACCAATTTAAAACAAAACCAAACAAAGGGGACCTCATTTTCACGGCCGCCGAAACCACAAAATCCCTAATTTGTGACACTTTCTTCTTCCTTCCTTCTTTCTTTACTCTTCTCTCTCTTTTCTCAATTGGATTAAAGACCTGACCAACCTTCAAAATAAGGTTGCGGCGCGTAAAATCTGACCCGCTAACTGAAGTTTCGGAATGTAAAAGTCAGGCAATTTTTTTCCCTTTTTTTGATTTTTTTCAAAAATAATATGAATCAAAGATAATAAAATGGTGAAGTGACAGGGAGTACACGGGTAGCGAGTTCGAGAGATTAAGCCTTGTCGATGATGGAGCCAGGAACGACTATGCTGACTGTGGGTAGTTCTTTGGCTTTCTTCTCTTCTCTCGCTTCCTTCCGCCTCATTATTCTTCTTCTTTTTCTTCTTTTTGTGCGAGCCACCATTGGTGAGGTGGAGTTCATCTTCTATTTTTAAGGTAATAATCCATGCTTAAAATGAAAACAATCCATTGACAGGAATTAGAAAGTATTTCACGGATAACTTAGAGATTGGATTAAAGAGAGAGTGGAGAAAGAAGGAAGTGACAACTTAGGACTTTGTGGTTTCTGTCGGAAAATGAGCCCCCATTTGTTTGGTTTTGTTTTAAATTGGTTGGGTCAGCAGATTGGTTTACTGGGTTGGCGGTTTGGTCAGCAAAACTTGTTGGATCAGGTCGGGTTATTTTGACCCATATTATTTTGCCAAGTTGGCATCCACATGGCAAATTTAAAATGACGTGGCATATGACATGATATTCCGGTGCCGGATCTAATAGAAAAACAGTGTCAATGACCTTGTGGGACTGCAGCATAAATTTTAGTGACCTTTTGGGACAAAACTCAGAGTATAATGACCATGGTATACTCAACTACAATTTTCAGTGACCGTAGCTGTAATAGACCATGCAAAATCCCATATTTTGTGATTTATTATTTTGGCCCAAACATTTAAATACCACATATTGTATTAGATTAAGCAAAACAAAAGCTTAAATGAGAATGCCACAAATTGTATTAAACCCACGTTTTTTGACTACTTCAAAATTGCAACGTGCCACTTCATTATCCGAATTATTCAACCCTCCTTTCAAGGTGCCACATTCCAGATTTTATGCAGCCACTTCCAACGTTCCAGTACCACTAATCTTTGACTAAAAAAACCACAAAAACAATTGGTGTATGCTGCTGTTTTCTTTACGCACAAAAGGACCAACAACGTTCATGTTTTGTGACTGCGTATACATGTTAAAACAGTACCATTGAAACAAAACTATTACTTCCTTTTTCTCTCGACCTCACTACTGCTGGGTTCTTCTTATTAAACAAAAATTACTCTTGTTGATTCCTGCTCATCTTCCCTTAGAGAAGGCTTGTTTTATCCTGGAGGAATAAAACCTTTAGGACAGCGACAAAACGACTCAAGCATTTGTGTTCTTGTGCTTTCCATATTACACTTCCAACATAATCAACATTAGCACTAGAAGCATATACCTAATAAGCAATTAGAAGATTAATCGGAGAAGTATTAATCCAATCAAATCACGCCTCAAAGCATTCATAGCAGCATCATTAGCATTGGATTTAAACTAACATAGCAATGTATTCATACTCCAGATATCTTGACCAAAAAAAATACTCCAGATACCTTTATTGGTTTTCCACAAATAATTGACTGGGTGCTTCCCATCTGGATAGCTAGAGCTGCCTCAGCATGAGTACTGTATCTCACAAATCCAAATCCTTTATCTCGTTGGATTCGGACCTCCTCAATCACTCCAGCACCAAGAGCATGGAAATGACGGTGGAGATAAAGCTGTGTAACCTGCGTACAGACACCACTGGCCCCGGTGGAAAACTATCGTCTGAATTTGCAAAACACTGCTTCTTCTCCGGTGGAAACCTATTTAATTCATCTGTAAAAATACTCATGTGCTTATTAGATACGAATTCCTATGAGCAAACGCTTTCGTTAATGATTCATAACTTAAATTGGTTAAAGTTCCTCCTCCCTTCAAACTCACTTCCCTATCCACTACCAACCTCTGCTTCTTCTCCGGTGGAAAACTATCGTCTGAATTTGCAAAACACTCCTCCTCCTCCGAAGACTCAGATTCCGTCTCCACTGGCCACCGTTTCCGAGCTTGCAACTTTACATTCTGGTTCTTGCTCACTTGCTTTGCAGGTTCGATACGGTACTGGTGAGAACCAGCAGCACCTCCACGGACACCGACCGGGATGCCTACAGGTACTTTATTATGAGAGGCAACCACGGGGGTTTTCGCTGTTGGACCAGTTAAGCGGTCCAACCGTTCGAAAAATATCCACTTACTGGGCCCACCACAGCCAGCAATCTTGGCCTTCTCCAATCTATACTTCTTCTTGACAGTATCAATTCGATTCTTGCTCTGAATATCAGTCTTGGCGGACTTAGTGTAATCCTCTCTGCCACTCACAATATCGGCCACTTCCTTCCAATGCTTCTGCTTCAAATTGCCCCTGCTTAGCTCCAAGTACCTCTCCCCCCACGCATCAATTAACACTACTGTGGCTCCCTCGCTGCAGCAGTCCTCTCTCCCTCCTCCTCCGCCATTTGTTTTCAGCTGCGGCACGACGGTTGACGTTATATTATTATTATTCAAATGTGGCGGCGGCGGAGGAGGTGCGGCAGCTACCGTGACGGTAATTCTACCGCCAGTTGGTGAAGGAGATTGCTCCGGAGAGTCCTGCGAGTGAATCTCCTCATCGTCGTCCATCGTGAAGAGATCGGTTCAGAAAATGTTGCGGGTAGATTAAGGTTTTTCCCTTTACTAAATGTACGTGTTTTGTTACGTTGACGGAATCGGGTGAGAAGGGACACGTGGAGGGGTGCGGGAGATGGGAGAGAGTGAGGTGGAGTGTTATGATTGGGGGGTTTCGGCGATATCTCACCGGCGTCATGCGGAATGTTGCCGGCTGGGCAGGTCAGATCAGGTGGGTTTGGTTTCTCCGAAAGTTGTGAATTGACGGAAAAAGGCATGATTTTCTTGAAATTAACAACCCTGCCTGAAATTCTCGGTGATGGGCAGTTACAAATTTACTTGTAACGTTTGGGTTGAAGAACAAATAAGCCGTTTTCTTCTTGACGTTACAATTTCGAGCCGAATTTGCCATTTGTTAAGGTTATTTTCCGTCAAAATTGATAAATTAGCTGTTAAATTAATGCGTGCGTAGGCTTATCGCCCTCTAAAAAGTGCGGTAATTACACCATATGATCCCTACTTTACAATTATAACAAGCATTGTGCCCATATTACAAATGTACACTTTAATATTTTCGTTCACGGACATATCTCTTTTCAAATTCATAAACATACCTTTTTAAAATCTTGTTTATATGTTGTTAGAATGTTGTTGATTTGTTGTTGGCAGTGATTTGTATTTTCAAAATTAAGACATTTTTGTTTATATGTTATTTATATATTATTTATATATAAACAACATTCAATCACTCCGTGAGGGTAGCCTAGCGGAAGGAGGAGTGACACTTGTTCGCACGACGCGGGTTCGAGTGAGAGCGGCGTCAAACCAGGTAGTCCTGACAGTCGAGGACCCGTGTTACGCAATAGAGCAAGATGTCCCCCCTAGAAGCTTGTCTTACTGAAGTGCTACGATGACCACACTAGTACACGGACCCAAGTCTGCTGCCGATGTAGCTATGGCTTTGGAACATTCCGTAGTGAAGAGGTAATGTTTGCATGGTAACGTCCAGTAGGGGTATGCTACTACTGGTCGCCCCGACTCCCCTTTATCCAGTCAAAAAAAAAACAACATTCAATCAATTCCTATCAAGATATAAACATGATATAACATATAAACAAGATATCAATAATACATTTATAACTTCGATTTTTAAAACAAGGTGTAATATAAAAATAACATATAAACAACATATAAATAGTACATTGATAAATTTATAATTTATATGTTGTTGATTTGTTGTTTATATTTGTTTATATGCTATTGATTGATCTCATTTATATGTTATTTTTAACATATAAAAATATATAAACAACATACAAATAAAATATCAATAATATATTAACAACATTCAAGTTTTAAAACAATATTCATCATCTAAACAACATATAAATAAATTTTAAACAAATCTAAAAAATAAAAAATTTTTAAACAAAACCAAAATAAGTTTCAAACAAATCCGTAAAAGAGTAATTTGGAAAATGTTTCAAAAAAAATACCACATAGACATATATATTGTATACTATTAGTATACACTCGTATATATACAGATAGTAGTTCAGAAATTCATTTCAAAATTCTTCGCAAACAAGATAGACAATAGACAGTCACACTAATTAAGTAAATAAGTCAGATAAAATATTTATTATTTTATTTTTAAAACATTTGCTGAGAATAATATTAAAAACTTAACGGGACCAGAATCGTATAATAATTTCAGAAAAACCATTTCAAAATCGTTCGTAGACAAAGCAGACAACATGCGATCAAACCTAATATTTATTTTCAAAAATATTTACTGAAATAATAATAATAATAATAATAATAATAATAATAATAATACTAACGGGACTAGAATCAAACAAACGGAGTCACATTGCTTCAATGATGTAATAGCCACTTAAGCACGGGTATTGCCACTTAGGCACAGGGTACTGCCACTTAGAAAAATAATGAACATTGGTATACCAAAAGCAATACTACCTCTTAGTTAGGTGTCACATATCAGAAATATGTAAAAGTATATACGAAAAATATATATAAATATATTTAAAACCAAACAGGCATACAGAACAAATAATTATTTACAGATAATTATTATCAAAACGAAATACAAAACAAAAAATATTAAATACTAAACAAAATATTTATATAAGAAAATATAATGATATTCAAATGAAAAACTTATTACAGAACATATATTTAATTTTAGACACAAAATACTTAATACCAAAAATATATATTTATTTAAAAAAGGAATATTTATTTTAAAATGCAGAATAAATTATAATAGATAGATCAGATAGACATGCAAAGCAAAACTTATTTTACAAAAAAAAAATATTTAATATTTATTTAAATATATATACCAGAAATCGGAAACAAAATACTAAATAATAATGCTTCTCAAAAATCAATTTTTATACCATAAGATTTCACATAGTAAGATTTTAATAATTTCCAAACCATTATTTAGTCAGATTCAGATACAGATCAAACACAACAAATATATAAGGTTTCAAAAGATACAACCTATATGTCTAAAACTGTCATCGGACTCACCTAGACGCCGAGCTAATAATCTAACTCACGATCCACCGGTGAATGACTGATCTCCTCGAAAGTTGAATAAAGTTGAAACAAAAGTGGATCACAACAGACTCAGATTTGGTAACTGTGGCATTACAGAAAATGTACAGAATGCAAATACAGATGCAGACGCTCGTATAACGACAAAAACTTATTTCGATCGAAGATCTAACACTTTTGACTCAGAAATCGAACTTTACGTAAAATTATAATGTAGTTCATCAACTTTTCAAAAACTACAAATCATCCCTCAAAATATTCCAAAAATACAATTTAGTCCTTAGTTATATAGAATATCAAATTAGACCCCAAAATATATAAAATATTAATATTAGTCCTCAAAACAAGAAAATTACATTTTTAGTCCCCCTGGCATATGGCTTACTCAAATAAACCTAAATGCTTACTCGAGTAATGTATGCCGTCAAATTAGTTGAGTAACCATCAACGCTTACTCGAGTAAGACATGCATTCAACTTACTCAATTGAGTCATAATGCTTACTAGAGTAAGATATCCTTCAGGTCGAAACTCACCAAACGTTATACTCTCAATTCAATCGAAACCAACCGATATAAATTGTTCCAAATCGTAAATGTATACTCCAATCAACTTGAGGAACAAGTCTCTATTGTTTATTCCATCAAAACAACAACAAATCTCTAAGAATTCATCCGAATCCAAATCTAACTTTAATACATTCAAGAACTTCATCCAATCTTATAATCTCAAGCTCAAATCATATTTTTCTAACCTCAAACAATCATAATCTAACATCTTACAACTATCATATGGACATAATAAAGCAATCCAAACCAATCATTCACATTCAGCCAAAAACTTAATTTCAAGATTAAAACATGAAAATGATGAAAAGAAAGATTAGCGGTTCGATTTTACATCCATAAATGTTTAGGGATGGATAAAGAACACTGGAAAAAGATTCAGACGAGTTGGGAGAGATTTTGAATGGAATAGAGACAAAAATAACGAAGATATCGGGTTTTGGGGTTTATATAAGCCCACTAACCGACTCCCACCGTTTCACCTAGAAACAAGGCTTACTCGAGTAAAACATTCCTCAACCCAGAAATACGGCTTCGTTTACTCGAGTAACTATCTGCTTTCCTCGAGTAAACCACCCCTTCATTTACTCGAGTAATCACTTCTATTACTCGAGTAATTAAAGTTTCGGAAGGATGAACAACTTCACATTTACTCGAGTAATTCTATCTTTAACTCAAGTTAACAAAGCCTTGTTTTACTCGAGTAACACTACCCTTAATAGAGTAACATGAATTCTTTCCAAGAAAATTTGAAAAAAAAATTATTCACTAAATCGACTAAAACGAATGAGTCCTTACATGGAATTTCAAAAAATGTGCCAAAATATTAAAAATTGACTTGGTGAATCAGTAATAGCAATTATTGACATTAGTAAATATGTAAACGCCTTCTAAAAAATAGGCACATGAACTACAAACCGAAGAAACCAAAAATTAGAATCGAAATCAACCTTAATACCCTCTTTCACCCAAATCAAAGAGGCGTTTACATAACTACCGAGAGCAAAAATGGATATTACCAATTCACCAAACCTAATATTTAACCAGATTTTCGAAATTGCACTCATACCGAACAAATTTTTTAAGTTACATTTTTACGAACTTATATATATGATGTATATATGTACGTATGTACAATATTTTGTTTATATCTTGTATATATGTTGTATATTATGTACATATATACAATATTTTGTATATATTTGTTTATATATAGTTTATATGTATAAACATCATATAAACAATATATATACAACATATATACAATATACAAACATACATACATATATATATATATATATATATATATATATATAAACAACATATAAATAATATATACAGTGGCAAATCCAGGTGGGGTTGGCCGACCGACGGTACCCCCACCTTTGCCCTACTTTCCCTTCATGGCCGCCACCCCTACCATGCTCTGCTCTGCAACTCTCATTCGAAACACTGAGGAAGATGGTTTGAAGCTTCAAAAACGGCGACATTTTGTTTTAAAAAGAAAATGCAAGCGAACGACATGTCGTTCTCTTGCGAACGACCTGTCGTTTTCTGGGCACATAATTAAATCAAAACGCAGCAGGACACAACCCTTTCTTTCTCAATCTCACTCCACTTCTCACTCTCTCGTCTTTGCTCCATTCAGTCCCCCACTCTCGCTCCCTGCTTTGCAACTTGCCACCGCGCCACCAAGTGCCCACCACCGTTAGCCACCTTCTTCTAGTGGTCGTCTGACTCTGACGTCATCTGCTACCTCAGTAAGTATCAACTTTCTTTTTTTTGTTATATCAACTAATTTAGGATTTTTTGATTGTTAAGTTAATAAGTTTATATTCAATTTAATTGGATTTGGATTGTTGAGTTGAGTAACTTGAGTTACACTAAAGAATGCCCCTTGTTTTGTTGTTGAATTGAATTGAGATTTATGTTAATAATAATTCATGTTGATTCAATTTTTTTTAATTACTGTTTTGTATTTTTGCTAATTTTAGTTAATTTTTGTTTATTAATTCTTAAGTTTTTAGATTGAACGAGTTGGATGAATTGTTGATTAGATTGAATTAGTTTGTGAATTAGTTATTAGGTGAATTATTGAAATTTATTTTATTTTAGTTGAGACCTAAATATTTATTTATGTTCAATTTGGTAAGTTGTTATCTATTCCAATGTTTGGTTTTAGGTGGGGAATTTTGAATTCTCAACCTAACTAAAATCAGAAGGAAAATTAGAAATTCCTTGTCTCATGTGATCGTGACAATTCGTTCTATTCTCCAAAAGTTTCAGACTGCTTTGTATATATGGTGCGGGAGACACATCCTTTTATTTATTCCAGTTGTCTACCAAATTTCTTGTTCTGCAATTTCGGATGTCCAACCTTCTCGTCAAAAGCATACTAGGCATTCCATGAATGAAATATACAAGATGAATGAGTAACAACCAACACTGGGGCTTTGAATCTTTTGCTTTAGTTCCTGTTATTATTTCTAGGGTTTCCAGAGAAATTATCATTCACACCATGGTGCAATGATAAACAATTTAGTGATGATATTCAAATCATTGAATTCAAGGGTAGTAATTATTAAGTTAAAAATACAATTATTATATTTAATGAAATATAAAATTGCAACATGCTGTGTGACTTATTCTATTGTGTTAAAAAACAGACACTAACACGACTTCAGAATTAATACAATAATTATAGGTATTTTAATTCAAACTTAATTGAAAAACAAAGATGGAATTATCTTAAAAGATAAAACTGTTTCGTGACTTTATGATTTTTTTTTAATAAATGTTGTCATTATTCATATTGAGTTCTTTTTTTTCCTAGTTTTTCAAAGTTGTTGATAATTATGTTGTAAAGAAGAAGTTGATGAAGATGAGGTGAGAGAACTGCTTGATCACAATATTCCAATGGTGGCTCCATTGGTTGTGTCAAGAGTTTTCTCAGCTTAAAGGGGTATTGATTGTATACTTACTTTGTAAAATATATTATTTTTAATCTCCTTAAATTAGATTATTAAAAATTAAGATATTATTTTTGTTGTTGATCAGTAATTATTATTTTTTATTTGAAGAATGATATGTACAGAGGGTCCAGGGATCAACCATCAACTTCATCTCAGACACAAGGAAAAGAAGGAACAAAAAAAGAAAATTTGGATAACGCAATTCTAATTATTGGTCATGGAATTGATCAATATAATCGAAAGTATTTCATCGTGAAGAACTCACATGGGATGGGATGGGGCAACATGGGCTATGGAGAATTTTAGCTGGCAATGGTATTTTCAAAACAATGTGTTACGCAATTATAGATTAGCAAAACAAAATTCTAGTTCTATGTTTTAGATGTTGCAAGTATGCTCGAAAACATTAGAGAAATAAGACTATCATCTTGTTCATGAAGGCTTTTCATTTTCTGTGACGGGGGCAAAGACAAAAAAAAAACAAAAAACAAAACTGATTTGGTTTAATAACAATTTCCTGAGAGATATCTCCTTATCTTTCTACTTCCAGTTGAGCAATCAAAAAGATGAGAATAGATAAAGGATTGAATAGAACCCCTTTATTTTATCTTTTCAAGAGGAACTTGAAGATCTGTGTAATGGCGAATCTGAAACTGCAAAAAATTTTGGGGAAATGTCCTCAAGTTAACAAGGTTTGGAGGAAGCATTGTATTATTGTGGTAATGTTGAAACGGAGGAGACATGGTTTGAGTTGGTATTTATTTCAGTTTGTTCCACAATAACACTATCAAAACTAACCATGCGATACATTACAAGCAGTAACCTATACAAAACAAAAAAAAAGAGCACTCTTTTCAAATAAACTAAGAAGAAAAAAACTCACAACTGGTGGTGCCGGTGCTTGGTCTAACCCTTCATTTTCAGCTGGTGCATCTTCTACAACCTGATGAACTTCTGCATGGTCATCCGCCATGTTCCCTTTTTTCAAAAATAAAAATGAAAAATAAATAACCAAATTAATAAAATAAAACTAATAACATAATAGAGTTGAAAAATGAGTGTGTGGATAGAGAGAGCTTGCCCAGAGAGTTGAGCATAGAGTGTGAAAAAAGAGAGCTTGCCGAGAGATTCAGAGAGAACCAGCTTAGACGATGGTGAGAGGGAAAAGGGATTAGGGTTATAGAATGCAAAAACAAATGAGAGAAGATGGGAGACATTAAAAAGAAAAGAAAGAGTGAACTGTTGCTTTTGGTTGTGATGTTAGAGGAGAGGGAGAGAGAGGGAGTGATGGCGGTGGTGACTGGATGGAGAGGAGGATGAATGACTGTTTAGGGCATAGAAGAGTGCTGTAAAAGAAAACAAAAAGATATTTGTGTATGACAAGAAAAAATGAAGAAAACTACAAGTTCGTTTGATAAAGAAAAGAAAGAGCAGAGAAGGCAACTAACGAGATCAAAGAAAGGCTGTGGGTAACATAGCTAATGACGTATAAAAAAAAGAGGGCTGAAAACTGAGTGTGTGGATAGAGAGAGCTTGCCCAGAGAGTTGAGCTGAGAGTGCGAATAAAGATAGTTTGTTGAGAGATTCAGAGAGAGCCGGCTTAGACGGTGGTGCGAGGTCCAAAAGAAGAAAGAAAGGGTGAGTTGTTGCTTCTGGTTGTGATCTTAGACAACACAAATGTTCTTGCATGGTTCCCAAAAATTCATCTCCCCAGCACTTCATTCATCTTCCTCCTCATATTTAGCAAATTCATCTTCCCATGACGAAAGCATAAATTAAAACCAAAAAAAAAAAGTTAGCACGACAGCTCGATACAGGCAGAACATTCAACATTTGAACCAAAAGCCACGCGTAACATTTGACATAGGGGACGTAAATTAATATATACAAGAAAAAAGAAGATAAACAGCAATAGAAAACATTTGAATCAACATATTGCTCTAAGAAGATTTTAATAACAGAAGAACTTTTATGTAACTGTTTCAGTAATCACCCTGCTCTAACAAAACAGAGAAACAGAGAAACCTTCATATAACCATTACAGTAATCACCCTTTCTCATATATCATAACTACCCCTATAAATTCAGCCAACACATAATCAACTTGCATGAAGAAGTGACATCAAAGGATCAAACCCAAATATATACACACACATTTTTAACCAAAATATAGTTATACGAAGCTTTCTATTCTAATCAAACACTTATTTGCAAATGCAAATACAGTAAAACAGATTTCTCTAGGTGGGACCATCCATTTCCTAAATAAATGGTTGATTTACTAGTAATTTAGCAGGTTTTACAGAACATTCAAATTATTCCTACATCTATAAAATCTGAACAATATCTAATCAAAACATTAGCAGCATAAACCTGATAAGCAATAAGAAGATTAATCTGAGAAGTATTACTCCAATCAAATCACACCCCTAATTAAGACTCTACTGCAATTAAATTTATACATTTAGCATCTTCAGGCAATATGTGTGGCAACACCATGTGAAGAACTAATAACTATAATTACTACTAATACCAGTGAGGAACAACATATCCTCAATCAACAGAAAATCATTTAAAGAGATGCCGCTTAAAATTACATTAGATATATATGAACTTACGATCTGTTCACCTTTCGGCCACAAGTGCAGCACTGATTCACACCCCTCACGTAAAGCATAATGCGCTACAGCACAGTTAGTATTAGTCCATAGCCTCAAGAGTTATGCAGTAGAAACGACACTCCATTGTGTCCTGAACAGCCTTCACTATCCTCACAAGCTCAAGGTGGGAATTTGCTTCCTTCTAACGGGAACAAATACTGGTATTAGGTTTGCTGTAAATATAACTGTACAAACAGTAATCAAGAAAAGATAAATATGACAGACACACCTGCATCTCATTGTACTGAGAAAGACCAAATTCAGCACACTTCCTGATCCTCCCGTAATCCTCTTTGTCATCCAAATCAACAGGAAAAAGAATGCCTATAAAAAATATTGCAAAACAACCTCTATAAATTAAGTCACTATATAATCAGGTTGCCAAGAAAGAAAAGAGAGCAAAGAATCAAAAAAAAAATGAATGTGCGTACATTTTAACCAAAATAAACATAAACGAAGGTTTGTTTTCTAATTAAACAAACAGACTTATGTAGAAAACTCCATCCTTTTCCAAAGCGATTGATTCATTGATTTACCAGTAATTTAGCAGGTTTTCACATCATTCCAATTATTGTGACATCTCTAAAGTTAACCAGATGTTCAATAAACAATAGGAGCATACATCAAAACTAAACCTCAACTAAATGCTTATTTTGAGAAGTATTACTCTACTCAAATCATGCCACTAATTAAATTCTCTTTTGCACTTGAATATAAACAAATAGCATCTATTCTGATCAAAAAAAGAAACATATGGCATCTGATGGCAATGTGTCGCAACACAATACGAGGAACTAATAACTATATCTCATTCCGACTAATACTGGTGTAAAGCTACCCAACATTCATGAACAATTTGTCGGTTATGCTACTACCAGCTTAAAACTAGAAAAGTTGTATGGAATAATACCTTTCTTTCCGCCTTTCCTCCTGATGAAAAAACATCTCCTTGTATTCCTTATCACGAGTAAAAAATATCTTAGTTTGATAAGTATCAGACCGTTCAGTTCGGGATCCTTAGCCTTAAAGTTATGTAACAAACGTAGTCATACAAATGCTTCATATAAGCCTTCTCAATACTCTCAAGTTGAAGCGACTTTGCTTTCAACACCATGAACAAATAAATATTTGGGAACAAGGTTATCGTAAATATAAGTACAATTAGTCAAAAATTAAGAAGAGAAAAATGCATACCATGAACTGATTGTTTTCAGCAATAGCAAAATTATTACATCCCCGGATAAGCTCCCACTCTTCTGGGTTACTAAGAATACAGAGCAAAGCTTGGCTTCCAAATATACGACGAAACTCCCTCGGAACAGTAACTATATCGAAACCCTAGAGATCAAACAACATTATTGTCACTCAACATACACACATACATATAAAAAAAACAATAGTCATCATATTACTGCTTACATCGCTTTCAATGAACTCGCGTTCATACTGTAGATATTCATCGAGGAGCACTGGATCTTTGATGTGTTCGAGACCATCGTCATCGTCGTGACTCGGCGCTCGAATTTCCACTCGGGGGAAAATTTCGGCTGGTTTCCTCTTCATCAAGTTTTGGCCTTTTCAGCGGTGTTTCAGAGATCGGCGAAGTTTCCGACGGCATCGTAATCGAAACCCCTAGAAAACAGATAGACAAACAACTTTACTTTTCCTCTTTCATTATCTTTTTCTGTTCTCTCCGACTCTTCCTCACTAAATGCATTTTTCTCTTTCCACGTATTTCTTTTTTTTTTTTACGAAGCTTTCCACGTATTTCATTTCACACATATAATTTTTTTTATATGTCTCACGCTTTTGTCTATAATTTCTTTTGATTAGTTACAAAATATAGTATAAATTTTTATCCCTTGTGAGTAGCCTAGTAATCATAGATGATGGCTCTAGTTTGCGAGGTCTCAGGCTAGAGTGGGAGCGACAAAAATTATGGGTTGTCAATTGTTACAAATTCGTGTCACGTAATAATGGTTCTTAGAAATATTTTGTAGCGGGAAAATAATGTTTATATGGTAACGTTCAGTAAGAATATGCTATTACTGGTCGCCTCTGATTTCTCTTTTTTCCTAAAAGAAAGTATAAATTTTTAACTATCAACTACAATTTTTTTTTATCGAAACAGGGTATTATTATTTGTAACTAGCTTTTTAAAATTTGAATTCATACTGATCAAGAAAAGCATATCACTAATATACAATATGATAAATTTTATAATTTAATTTAATTTTTCATTGCTTCGAAGTTTTAATATTTTAAAGAACTTTTTTTAAATAAAATCAAAGACAAAAAACAATAAATGCATTATTTATGAAAAAACTTATTTGGTAGATAAATATAAATTTAATTTTACAAAAAATTAACTTTTGGCACTTAATTTGTAAATACTGTTAACTATAAAGCAAGAAAAAAAAAATTATTATAACATCTATGTTAGAGTTTTTAAAGAAAATTGAGTTTTACTTTATATGTTAGCTTAAATCAGAAACAGAAAAATAGAAAGAAGTGTAAGTATTTTTCTTCATAATAAAAAGTGAGAATTATTAAAAATATAATAAAACAAATGTGAAAGAAATAATAAAAGAGAGAGAAAAAAGCAATTAATGAGAGGGATAAAAAAATATAAATTAAAGATAATTAACCAATATGAGAGAGAGTGTTTTTATGGAGTGTTGGAAGACAGTGTCATTTGCATTCTTATTTCTTAAATTGTTTTAATACTTTTAGTATTTTGTGAAATAAGACTTTTATGTTTTCTTTTTAAAAATACCACATCTTTGAAATTAAATTTTAAAAATGTCACATTAATTTTAATATAAATTTAAATTTTTTCGTTTCATTTTTTTTAAATATCTCTCTTCAATTTTCTCTCTCTTCAGTTTCTCTTTCACTTTCTCTCTTTCACAACCCTAGCTATCACCCGAAACCTTAGCCACCCCACGCCTTTCTCTCTTCCGCCGCTCCCCACCGCACAGCCTCTCTTTTTCGTCGGTCTCCCTCATCTTCTCTGACTCGTTCTCCCCCCATAGCCTCATTCTCTTCCGTCGTCTCAAATCTGGTCAACATCCTGTTCAGTTCTGGTGAAGAGAAGGAAACGCCAATCCCACCAATCTCTTCCCCTCACTCATCATGCTTTATCATGCGCACCCTTCGCCGCCTTGAGCCTCCTCCTCTCAGATCGCTCCTTCTCTCACTCTATCTCTCACTTCCTTTCTCCGTGAATTTTTTGTTGTACGGATCTGCCTCTTCGTCACTTTAATCTTTTCTTTTGCGTTTGTGTATATGTGTGTTGATTTTGTTTGTGAGTGATTGATATACATACGATCAAGGTTAGATATGCGTGGTTTGATCTGGTGCTATAAATTGAAAATAATCAAAAAAATGTGAACTTACTTTTCAATTCTGGTACTTATCGAAAATATGTTTTGTTGATTGTTGAGAGTGAGAATTTTATTGAAATTAGTAGTTTGATGAAATTAGTAGTTTGATGTTATAACAGTTGTATCTTTAGTATTAACTTGATGAGTGGATGAGAGCATGCTTACGATGACTAGATGAGACTGATTATTAAGTGTTTTTGACCTTGTTTCGCTAGTTGAATAATTGAATGGCTTAATCGCAACAAAATATTCACAACGGTACACAGTAGTTCACAATTTTTTATTAATATTTGTTTAAAATATTCATTTTAATATTTTGTTTTAAAAACATTTTTTTAACAATAGTTCACAATAATGTACAATATAATGTACACTATTTTGTGAGACATTGTGAACCAAATTTGTGAATATCGTGAATTTGGCATTTTTTAGTACACAATGGTTCATAATAATGTACAATATAATGCACATCATTTTGTGAACCATTGTGAACGCCAAAACCAACCTTGTGATTTTTTTTTCCTTTAAAGTAAAAGTCATTTAAAATTTTGTGAACTATTGTGAACGGTAAAATTTTTAGCCAATGTGAACCATTTGTGAAATAAAATAAATTAATAAAATATTATTTAAGAAAAAAATTGGTCAAATATTTCTATAAAAAATCATTTAGACTTTTGAAAAATATGAATTGTGTTAACTATTGTGAACCATTGTAAAACTAAAAAAATACCACATATGTGAAAAATTATGAAAAAAAAATTGTTGAATTTTTTTTAAAAATAAGTTTTAAAAAATAGACTTTTTTTAAAATACGAACTGTGTACTCTATATGTGAACCAAAAACAAATCTGGACTGAAAATATTTTTTATTTAAAAAAATTCAATTTCTTACAAAAAAGTTAATTTCTCACGGAAAAGTTATTTTTTCGTGAAAATTTGGCAATTTCTCCCGTGCTTTTAAAAAAGGGCATTTTGGAGATTGTTTTCTTCCTTGATTCTATTTTTGAAAACAAGCTTCATGTAGAGACAAAATTAAAAAGTGGCATTTTGTGTTAGCATAGATGTGTAATTCTCCCATTTGTCCTAACTTCTGTGAATTTGTCAAGAACAGAAAAAAGTAACCATAATATTCATTCGTCTCTCACAAACAATAACAACAACGAAGAATCATTCAAGAAGTCAGAAATGAGTACATCTCAACTACATACTTAGGAAAATGAGTACAATATGATAAGTTTCTCAAAAAATGCTTAGGAAAATGAGTACATTATGGTAACATTCTCAAAACCTGCTTAGGAAAAATGAGTACATTTCAAGAACATCTCAGCTACTTTCTTAGAATAAATGAGTACATTCTTTTGAACACCTAGTAAATTAGAATAAATGAGTACATTTTGAAAACATCTCAACAACATACTTAAGAAAATGAGTACATTATGATAACTTTCTCAAAAAATGACCAGGAAAATAAGTACATTCTGGTAACATTTTTAGAACCTGTTTAGGAAAAATGACAGCAAGTAATGGTTTAGTAGTATTAAGCTTCATCTTGGAGCGAGAAACTTCATTTGAACCAACAACTCTTTTCTTCTTCAAGGAAGAACCCTTAACAGACTTGCCCTTTGAAGAAGAAACATCTTGAACTCAAGTGGTCGACATTATACCTGAGGAAACAACAACAAAAAATCAATTAAAAAGACAAAAACAATCACCAAATCAAACAAGCAAACATAAAATATATATGACAAGCAAACTCAGTTGACAGAACAACCAAAATCGAAGAGAAATAAAAGCCTAAAATATGAAATCAAACACCGGCAACGACAAAGCGAGAGAGAGAGCGACAAAGAAGAGAAGTGAGTAGAGAGAGAATAAATAAAGCAAAAGGATGAGAGAGAAAGAGAAGTGAACAGAGAGAGGAATGAGATGAGAAAAAGGAAAGAGACAAGATAGAACAAAGAGAGGAACGAGAGAGACGAACAAGAAGAGAGGAGTGGGTGGAGAGAGTAGAGAGAAATTGATAATTAGGAGAATAAATATTTTTGCATTTTAGAAATATTTAAATATTGTATAATAAAAAATATAATTGAAAATATGAAATTTAAATAGAAAAGTGCACATGTAGGGCAATTTCCTCATTAGTTTTGCCCTACCTTCTCATTAAAGCCTCTTCAATTGAAATTGTTTGTAGACACGTATTAATTGCCTTATATGTATTCATATACAACGGTTTCTTAAAAGAATGATTTGTATGTTTTTTTTTTTCCAAATGATACGGGAGAATAACATTTGTATTACTTTTGAAAGTGCATTTCTTATATACCACCAACTAAACAATTTGAATAACTAATCTTTTTTAATAAGACGTCATTTATTTATCGTCGATTTAGCATTTTATATTTTCTGTTATTTCTATTAATAAAATAGTTGACACATAATAAAGCTAGAGAACTTAACATTGAATTTTGAAAGAATTAGGACTAACTTAGGAAAGGTAGTAAACATAAAGTACTAATATGTCCTTTATCCCATTTTCAGAGCGTTCCCTTCTCAAAGATTTTCATCTTTACAATTCTAAATGTAGTTCCATTTCCAGACACAACAAAAAAACAAAATCATATATTTAGCCTTGTTGATTAGTGTTTTGAGATCAATTTAAGTTAGTCTAACATTGATAATTGAATTGTTTTTCTTTAGTGTTTCTATGCATTATTAATTATGAATTATTTTTGGTCTAGACACCCCAGTAATATCTTGGATCATTCAACTGGAGATGATTAAAACACACAACAAAATTGTGCCATCTGAAATTCTTTCTAAAGGTACAATTGAATTCTCGAATCTTTTAATTAAAAAAAATCCAGTGAGTCATTAATTATTGACCTCTTCATTCACAAATAAAAAGAAAAAAAAGAACGAAAAGATAATGAATATAACTCGTGACCCAGATATGAATTGTTATTTGATGCATTTAGAATTAAATAATTTAGACGGGTCTTTTTGCTCCATAAATGGAAAATTGATATTCATTCACATGGCCAAACACAATCCTTCCAAGTTGCGAATCCTTGGGACAAGTTTTTTCAATTCTAGCTAATGGAAAGAATTACTAAAATGCTTGGACGAGTCTTTTCACGTTGATTAGCGATCTCCTAATAATAAGAAACAAATTAATAAAAAAAGAACCTTGGGGAAGAGACTGTCTTGAACGGTTCGAACGGTGAAGAGAAGAAGAAGAAAGACAGAAGCAGACGGTGAAAAGAAGAAGAATGTTTAGAGGAGACGACGAGACGTCGGTGTGAAAGAGATTGGTTTGGACTGTGTTGGTTTTGAGAAGATAACACGGAAGAAGAAATAAATGATAAGAATGGAATTTTAGAAAGAATAATCATCAAAAACCTCAATCTCCAGCCGCTGGATATCCACCCAACCTCGATGTGCCGCCGCCTCCACCTTCAAACTTATCACAAAGAGGAAAGAGAGGTGTTTAGTTTAAATTCATAAATTAAGAATTGAAAAAATGTCGAATTCAACTGGAAATTAAACAAATCGAAAATTGAACTGAAAAATAAAGGAGATAACTTAACTTTTTTTATCTGTAAAATTGAAAGAGTGCCCGACAAATGTGTAAGAGATAAAGATAGTGGACATTGAAGATTCCAAAGTCCGAGACCGTGAAGGAGTCGAGACTGCGCCGTTGCAAACGAAACTCACTGAATTTGTGCGGGGAATTTGAGAGGAGATAACGGAGAGAGCTTGGAGGAGCATCAAGTAGCGAAGTTGAAGCGTGTAACTTAAGAAAACGTAGACGGCGCCTAGAGCAAAGAAAGCGTCATTTCTTCTTTTGCTAATATCGGTATTGTTTGTTAACAGCAAATGTTAAAATATTAGAAGCCACTTGTCATGAATATATAATGCCATGTGTTAATCGTAGAAAGAACCAAATGTCAAAATATGGGTGATTTTACTTTAGATTTAATAATTAGTTATATGATATGATATGAAAATACTCGTCAAAAGAAATATATTTGTCTTGTATCCAGTAAATTACAAGTCCAATAGTTTTCCTTTTTTAATAGAAGCTAATTAGAACATTCCTAATAGTGCTATTTACTTTTAAATTATTTTTGATAAAAATAAAAATAAATTTTATTTTATAGATTTAAAATAAATGATATGGAAAAAGGGCCAAACTCGACTCACACATATAAGTTGTTTTAATTTTATATTTAATTTTTTTATTTAAAATTTATAGTTTTAACTAAACGAATAAAATAAATAATGCATGTTTAAGTCATTGAAATAATTTTTTAAATGAACTGTGAGAGGGTTAGAAAACAGTGATGCACTAGAACATCTCAACGAGAATGACACCCTAATAACACCATGCTCCTAAACTCCAAAACATTATTAATAGAAATAAAAAAGTTCAGTACAAAATAACAACGAAAGGGAGACTACAAAAGGTAGCATTCCTTGGAACAAAAGTCAGCGTACAACCTTCATAAGTAACGCGAAGGTCAACGTGTCGGTCTCTTAGAGAGTCTTGGGCGATACTTAGCCTTCCCATCAGAGTTATTCTTGGCTTTTTGAGACGAAGGCATAATCCACTGACCTTCATCCTCCTCCTCAGCCACATTAGCCCATGAAGATAACGTCGTATCTCCCCTGTCAGCCTTAGTGATACCTACACTAAGTTGAACAGCTCCAACAGAAGCAGACCGTAAGTCAGGACTATCGTGATCCCCAGAATTAGTTGGTTATTCTCATCTGCAGCTGAGGATTTTAGTCAATTTTTTTGTCCAACCCATATAATTCCATTAAATTTGTTGTTCCTCCCTTAGCCATTGACAGTACACAATGGTTGGGAAGGTATACAAAATATACCAGGTCCAGGTGTAACTCATTACAGCCTTGGCAAAACAATCTGCAAATCCATTCTCTTGTATTCTTATCCATCTAACATTTACATGATTGAAAATTTCCTAGTGTGGCTCTAATGTGTTGCACAGTGGCGTCCACTTACCACCATATACTGTCTTCTGCATCTTTCAGAACCTGGATAGCACTTTTTGAATCAGATTCTACCTGCACTTTCTTCCATTTGGGATCTGCTGTGCTATTCTCCTTTGTGGTATTGCTATGTTTGTCATTCCATATTGAGTTTTACGTAACACAGTAGCTCAAACATATTATGACATAATGCCAGTTTACCTCTTCCGCACTAGGCCTCCAAACTCCACCGTCATTCCATGAGCCAAATTTTCCACATGACCTCTCTTTGTAATATAAATTGTGCAATTTTTAGAAACCTCCTTCTTTCAAGTGTTCTTCTAGCCTGTTGAAATAAGATTTCAGCTGACAATTGTGTGGAAGAAGCAAAATGCTGAAGAAACTTGTTTTTATTCTTCTAAATTGAAATACCTTTGCTACTGGAAGTTGGTAGCCGCATGTTGAGAAGCATAATCTACTAGAGAAGCAGTTAAAGGATTTTAGGGGTTGCAAACGTATGTCTGTGAAAACCTCCAAGAGCATGAGGTTAAGATTGTCCCAAAAGCTCAACAAATCTGCAGGATTATCACTTGTTTGTACACTCTTGGATATTATAAAGCCACATTTCAAAAAAATCGCTCAGATTATTCAAGTTTTGGTGATAGCAAGTAAGAACTTGTGTTTTATAATTCACCACTGCTTCAAATTTTTGATCATTCAAGCGATGATTCATAAGAAAGCAAAGTTCTAACATGTTTTTTAAAGGCATCCAAGACGATGCATAATAGAGATGCACGGAAAAGACATTCAGAATGTGACAAACACATTCTGAATTTAACAATTGATAACTTATAACCGCAGACGGTGTGGTGCAAAAAAAAAGGGGGGAACCTATAAGCTCTAACAAAAATAATAGCATAGTTCATTCTCTCCAAGATCTGTGTAATTAAGAGTATTTAAGCAAAATTAACTTATATACTACCTCTGCTTTAAGCTTTTAAATTGACATATCTTATATGAATTCATTGAACTGATTGGTATAAGAAAGAGAGGTCATGACTACATGATGCTCTTAGGGCTTCCTATGGAAAATGTTAAAACATAATTATTTAAGGATTAATAATATTTCAAATACGATTAGTTTAAAAGTTGAACCAACGTGATCAAAAACCTGAATATGGTAATAAGCTATACTGGTCACGAAAACAAAAACCTGAATATGGTAATAAGCTACTGGTCACGAAAAGAACAGAACAAATGAAAACAAAACAAGAACATTAGCAATTTAGCCCAAGTTCAACCAACTGTTTTTTTTGCATATCCTATCTATGACAGTAAAATCTAGCTCTTGATACTCGATGCCAATTATCTGAAGCAACTTGCTCTAGTATTTGTATCCAAGGACCTAAGTTACAAATGTTCTTATTACTCATAAATCAAGAGCCAAATAATGCTTCAAGAATGTAAAGCATACAGGTATAACTGTAACATACATAACCCTGGAAGTGGTTTTGGAACGAGGACGAGCATTGATTACGTACATTTGGTGCAGTGTCCGCATCAATTTAAGAAAAACAAAAATATTTTCTGCTATATGGATATTCAAATTATTCACGAAACGTATAAAGATAAAACAACTCCAATCAACCGGGTGGTTGTAGGAAGTTCGTACAACTCTTCTTATTGAGACGGAATGTTTGTTTATTTAAATTTATAATATTGTGATTAATAATTAATTAATAATTATTATTATTTACATACTAGAAAATTTTGTAACTTTAATAAGAAAAGTTGTAAGTTTATAAGAAATAATTTTCCAGTGATAACAACACCCTAGTCCCTTCAAAACAAATTAAAGTTGGTCACCTACGTCGCCGCATTGGAGTTTGAACCAGTGCCTCTTCCACCAAAGCTTTATTCTTGTTTGTGAGCTTCGCTTGTAGCAGTCGTTTGCTTGATTGTTTTTATTCTCAGCTGTCGTTCCATATCCGTCGGAATAGTCAAATCTAAAAAAAAATGAAATAAACAAGGGAAGCCCGTTGATTCGCGTATTTTCCCCAACCGGCTGCACATATTGAATCAACATATTGCTCGGAGAAGATTCTAACAATCGGAAAACTTTTATATAGATATATGAAGCTAATTCGAGGCTTCGTGTTCCATTGAAACACTTATCTGCAAGTGAAAATACAGTGAAGCAGATTGCTATAGGTGACACTATCCATCTCCTAAATGAATGATTTTACAAATAGTTTAGCAGGTTTACCAGTACTTCAGATTATTTCCTGATTTTTGAAGTCCAAACAACATATAAATAAACATTAGAAGCACATATATGCATATCTCCATCTACAAAGCGTCTTTCATACGGATGCCACTTCAAAATCATGCAACACAAATGGACTTACCATTGTTTTCATCTTTTGGCCTAAAGAGCTCAAACAACATTGCATCATCTGAAACATAAGCAATTTTAGTATAGTAAGTCCTAGTCTGACCCGATCTGGCATCCATAGCCTCAAGAGCAATGTAACAGGGGCGTTTGTTTTACAGTACATATTATATATTTAACATTATTGTAACTCTTGAAATTAGACTAATAAGTCTTTACACTTAATCTTTTACTAGTAATTTCTTAGCATATCTTCTGTAAAAATCAATACTGAAGAATCAAACAACAGATACTGGTAATTCAAAGTTATAGATAAAATTGATATTTGTCCCAAAACTCCATCCTCAAGATTCCGGTTCACTCTGCTTCCTCCAATGCTTCAAATTCATCATCTTCTCTCAGTGAGACAACCAAAAAGAAAAAGAAAAACAGGTTAGTACAACGGCTCAATAAACGCATATACAAGTAAACAGATTTTTGTAGGTGACACCATTCATCTCCTAAATGAATGAATTACTAGTAGTTTAGCAGGTTTTACTAGTACTTCAGATTATCCCAATATTTTTTAAGTAAACATTACAAGCATATATCTATAAAAACAATAAGTTGCTCAATCTGAGAAATGCTACGCCAGTCAAATCATTATCCCTAATTAAACTTCTCTTCTGCAGTTAAATATATACATTTAGCATCTTCTCGCAATATGTGTAACACCATGTTTAAGATCACATGAGGTATATGAACCTACCATACTCTTCATCTTTCGGCGTGAAACCATGCACCTCTATTTTCTCATCTGAAACATATCTCGTCATTGCATAGCAAGTATAAGTCTGACCTGATATGATATCAATAGCCTTGAGAGCTATGTACCAGATAGGATCACTGAAAGCATTCCGAGCAGCCTTCACTACATTAACAAGTTGAAACTGGCACTTTTCCTGCTATATATGGGAACTAATATTAGTATAAAGGTGGTCGTAAAATAGAAGAAAATTTATAAGAAGAGAAAAATGCAGAACCACACACACCGAGTACTCATTGTGAAAAGAAATAGCAGCTTCAGCACACTTCTTCATCCTGTCGTATTCCTTGTCGTCACTAAGATCAGCAGAGAAAAGGATGCCTGTAAAAAGATGTCATGACAAATTCAGTAAAATTAATTCAACTAAAAATCATGTGGTAGAGTAAAGAAGTGACAGCAAAGGATATCGTTCCTTTATAAAAATTAGGCGCATAAATTAAAACTAAACACCAACTAGATGCCACTGATTAAACTTCTCTTTTGCAGTTGAATACAAGCATATAGCAACTGCTTGCAATGAATGTTGCGACATAGTGTACTAATAAATGCATATTATTCCTTCATATCAGTCTAAAAATACAAAATAATGTATGAATAACTACTTATAAGTCCTACCTATCCGTTTTACACTACTAACAATGGACGAATAATACCTGTCTCTCGACCTTTCTTCTGACCTTTCTTCCTGATGCAGTGCACGACCATGTCTTCCAGATGACTACGGTAATATATATGAGTTTGATAAGTATCAGTCTCCCCAGATACGGTATCCAAGGCCCTAAAAGTTATGAAACAATTGCACCAAAGTCTCGGATTACCCCCATTAGCCTTCTCAATCTTTACAAGTTTAAGCTGGGACTTCCCTTTCTACACCATGAAAGAATTAGTGACCAAGCTTGTTTCAAATAGCTGCATACTCAATTAAAAAAGAGAAAGTGCACCTTGAGCTTATTATACAGATCAATAACAAATTCAGTACACCTCACGATAAATTCCAACCGTTCTGGATTATCAAGATTATACGGACATGGGGGTCCTCCTCCAAACATACAAGGAAACCTCGTCGGAACGAAATCTATATCGAAACCCTAGAGATCAAACAAGATTGTTGTCGCTTAATATACAGACATACATACGTAAAACAACCAATTGTCAATATATCACTGCTTACATCACTTTCATTGCGCTGGCGTGCATACTTTCGATATTCTTCGATTTGTTCTTTGTTCTCGAAGTGTTTGAAATCCTCGTCGTCGTCGTCGCTCCAATATTCACTCCCAGGAGAGGTTCGGCTAGTTTCCTCTTTATCAAGTTTTGGCTTCTCCGGCGGTGAGTCAATAATCGGCAAAGTTTCCGACGCCATGTTACACTTCTTTTGAGTCCAAATCAGATTTTCAGACGTAGGCTGACAAGACTGCTTTTTTATAATATATAAACAATGCAGCCTTGGCAATATATTGTGAGTTTTCTTTTGGCGGCTGCCAATAAATTAGGGGAATCTTTACTTCCAAATTAAATTAAAATATAATTAATATTTTGTATAACTTCATTATACCAATATTTTACAAATATCAATAAACAAATTGTATTATACATCATCATCATATTATATCATATTACATCATATTACTAATAACTAAAATTAACAAATTATATTATATTATATTATTATTAACTAAATCCATAACAGTCATTTATTTTGAACAAGTGGCACAGTAATAAACTCACACATGACTGACAACCATTATTGATTTTGTTCATCGAGTAAATCAACAAAATCAAGCTGGTGGCAGGAAAATGTGCAACGAAAAATAATTTGATAACTGCCACTACAAGAAAAATAAGTTTTTGCGACGAAACATTTGCGACGAATTCGTCGCAAAAGTTTGGGTTGACTATTTTGCGACAAAAAAATGTGATTTTGTCGCAATTTTTTGTGACGAAATTTGCTTTTGTAGCAAACTTTGCTACGAAATCAGCTTTCATGGCAAAAATTGCAACAGAATCACATTTTGCGTAGCAAAAATTGGGACGGAAGGTTATTTCGTGGCCACTATTGCGACAGATCACATTTTCGTCGCAAAAAAATTCACCTTTATTTTATATTTATAAATTAATTGTAAAATTCATGCTTTTAATTTCATTAATATGACAATTTAATTGTTTGTAATGATATATTTCTTAAATTTTCACCCAAGTGTTGAAAATTACTCAAATGTTATGTGTCTTAAACATTCACCCAAGTTTTGATTCATTTATTCTAAATTTGTCATTAACTTTATTTTCTCATTGTATATATATATATTACAATATTTTTCAAATTATTATAATTTACTTAATTGTTTTCATCAAAAAATTGAATTAAATTGGGAAAAAAATTTTGCGACGAATTCGTTGCAAAAATAGTGACGAATTCGTCGTAAAATTAACATTGCGACGAGTTTGTCACTATTTTAGCTATTAATTTGTCGCAAAACTTTTTTTCTTAAATTTGAGATTTAAATTTCAAATTAAAATGTCATTAACTTTATTTTCCCACTATATATATATATATATATATATATATATATATATTACAACATTTGTCCAATTATTATAATTTACTTAAATGTTTTCATCAAAAAATTGAATTAAATTGGAAAAAAAAAGTTTTATGACTAATTCGTCTCAAAATTAACATTGCAACAAGTTTGTCGCAATTTTAGCAATGAATTCGTTGCAAAAAATTTTTTAAAAAAATTAGAGATTTAAAATTCAAATTAAAATGCCATTAACTTTATTTTCCCACTATATATATATATATATATATATATATATTACAATATTTGTCCAATTATTATAATTTACTTAATTGTTTTCATCGAAAAATTGATTTAAATTGGAAAATGGGACCTTGAGATGAATTCCTCGCAAAATAGCGACGGATTTGTCGCAAAATTAAAATTGTGACGAGTTCGTTGCTATTTTTGCGACGAATTCATCCCAAAAAGTTTTTTTTAAAATTTGAGATTTAATTTTCAAATTAAAATGCCATTAATTATTTATGTGTTGTTGAAAACGATATTTTTTATGAATTTGGTGTTTTATTTTGTGGGTTTTTGGTAGATCTGTTGCCGACACCATTCCCTCTCTGTGTTATCTCTCGGACCGACGACAAAGTGAGGTAATTAATCCCCGTTTCTTTCCTTTGTTTTTAATGAAACGATTTTTGATGGTGTGCTTGATATAAAAAGTGATTAAGTGAAAAAGTGGCCTTAAGTTTGCAACTGACTGTTGTGGATGTTGAGGTTCTTTCTTTACTTCTTCGCATTCTATTTTTCCCCGTTTTTGTGATTTTGAGAGTCAAGTTTCAGTTTTGGTATGTAGGTTTTTGTTTTTGTGTGGATTAACGACGTGGGTTTGTGTTGATTTTGGCGTTTGTGACTTGTGATATAGCTTTCAGTGCGTAATAAGACGAGAAACACAGGATTGGCGTTTGTCACGATGGGCTCGTCCGAGGAGGCACTCGCTGCGCATCAAAATCTTGAATCTTATGTGAGTAGCTCGGATTGTTGATTGTCATTGAGCTCAAATTGATGATTCAATGGAGAAGGCATTCTCTTTATTTTTTTTTACATGTCAATGTGCTATATTAGGTTATTTGAGGCACTCAACGTGCATCAGTTTTCATTTTTGCCAGTTTTGTCATTTTCAATGGAGGTTTCAAGAAGTCTAGGCAAGGGATGCATAGAATGTGTTCTCAAAATTGATTACCGAATTATATTAGGATTAAACATGCAGCGAGAGTAAGTAAAATATGTTTCTTGTATAATACTACTGTAGGGAATGCTAAAAATTGTCCTTAAGCTTTAGAACTATCAAACATGGTGTTTGAAATTTATAATGCTTCATTTAGCGGTAAAATTAGAAGTGAATTTTTTAGATTTGTAGATCCCTCTCTGAAGCATTCAAACCATACTCATATAAGCACAACTCTTGAAAGAATTATCAGAATGTGATTTTCGAAGTGAATTTGTTAGATTTATGTTGATCTTGGAGTTAATTTTTATGAAAGTTAACAATTTTAATTATTTTAGATTGACGAAACTAATGGGTCTTTATTGGTTTTGTTTTAGTATTGGATGATTAGGTTGTCGTGGTTGTTTCTGGTGATGGAGATCAATGGTGAGCATTAATTATTTATAAAATAAATTCAATATGTATACATATTAATTAATTATTTTTTGATAGGCTCGAGTATAGTTGGAAGCATATGAGTTCATGGCACAAAACTCTACAAGACATATTGAAGTCCGATGAGAAGACTAATTAGATAGGTTTACGTAGATATTGTATTTTATAGTTCATAAATAATTATATATTTTAAATGTATTTTAACATTTAAATGATAAATATATTTTTGATTTAATTTGGGTGTTAAATATTTTTATTTAATTGTTTCATTTTTATTAAATTATTTAATAATATTAAATAACAATAAATACAAAAAAGTATTAAAATAAAAATAAATGCAAAAGTTGAGACGAATTTGCTATGATTCCGTCACAAAACTTTGAGACGGATCCGTCACAACTTTTGCGACGGATTCGTCTCAAAATATTGCGTTGCAACATGCTAGTTCACTAGTCCCCAAGATTGCAACGGCACCTTCATCCGTTGCAATTTTTTGCCCGTTGACTTCTTCTCAGTTTGTGAAGAATTCTTTGGTGGTCGCAAAATTTTGTGTTCCGTCGCAAAAGGTCTTTTTCTTGTAGTGGGAGGTCATTGTCCTTCGTCCACTCAAGATTCCTAAGTCCATGTAGATTTCATGTAGGACATAGAAGGTAAAACTAGTTCATGTTCCATTGTTAATTAAAGAAAATGGTTTGCATGTAAGACTAACATACAACTAGATCTGTTTTCCCTGATAATTTACATTGTACTTATCGAGATTAGTAACTCAAATCGCGTATTATTTTTTGATTTATTCAATTATGGATTTATTGTATGTGATACCGATAGTGTAACATCAAACTCATTAGATTGGTTGAATTGAAAATGTGAATTAATAAGTTTACTATATGATTATCTCTATAATTTATTTCTTAATTGTTAATTCATTAACATTTTACCCCCAGAAATTTCATCATTACATTCTAAGACAAATCTTTTATTTTTCTTTATATATCAAGAAGTACATTTCAAGCATGAAAACTTATAATAAATAAAAAAAACTCAGGGCAGAGAATTAGTGCGCTAAAGAAATGTTGATAAAACTTGTCCATAATTTTTTTTTTCATTTGACCAACACACTTATAACTTATTAACATTAAAATTAACTCTAACACCAAACAGATGAGAATTCAATTACTAGTGGAAACAAATAAATAACTTCACAATAATTTGGACTAAGATTTATGTGTGTGTATATACATACACTAATACTGTTTTCGAATCATTAGGGGAAAATATTGGTAATGATTAATCGATTCAGTTGTGATCTTATATAAAGATCCAAAAACCCAATATTAATTAATTATGGCAATGAACCAACAAGCATCATGGCTTGCTTATATGCTTGGCCTTTTTTCTTGCCCAAGTAGTTAACGGTTTGCTTGCCCGTTTAAGTATTATACGTGAAAATTTCTTTGTCCCTCTCTTTATTTTTCTATATTTTAAATTTTGGATTTCTTTGTTCATGTCATTGCTTTTTTTTTTTGCCAGTTGTTCATGTCATTGCTTGGATAGGGAAGAAAAGGCCACATAATGACTTAGTTTCATGGAGTTAGTTAAATTTCATGAATCAGCTATGTGTTTTGTGGGGATTGATTTTATGGTTTTTACAATCATATCTTATTATTTCATCAATTAAAAATTTGATTATATATGTTGATTTTATGGTAAAGAAGTGTCTTAATTATTTCATAGATTTCTAAATTGTTAGCTTTTTTTTTTAAGTAAGTCCTATCTCAATGATGCCCTAATGGACTGAATCTGGCGGTAATCAAATATTGTTTACAGGTAGACGTTTCAGGTTGAAAATTTGGTGGAGGTGGAGTTAGAGGATAAAATAATTGATTTGAAATTTGTCCATTCCACTACCTTTTTAAGAGGAAAAAAAAAGTCCTTATCTTGATGATATATGTTGTAACAATTTAGGACTCAATATTCAAGAGGATAAAAAATTTAAGACTAATTTATTGAAACAACTAACACTACAAGAAAAAGCCAAATTAAGACGGAAGAAATTCGTCGCAAACAGATGTTGCAACCAACATTCAGTCGCAGAAATGCGTAGCAAAATTTTTTTGTAACGAGTCAAACTTTCATCACAAGCTTAGGGACAAGTCAACAAACCATGTTGCGACGAATTCATCGCAACGCTTTGTGTCGAATTTGAATGTTCGTCGCAAAGGTTTGCGTCGAATTTTTTGCAACATGTTACGACGAGTTTGTCGCTATACGTATTTTCCCCCAAAAAATTGTATTTATTATTTGAAATATGTATGAAATATCAAATATCATATATTAAAAATTTCAAAATTAAATGAAATATTTTGAATTTTAATTAATACAATATATATATATATATATTTAATATATGATTTAAATATCAAATATATACAAAATATATAGTAAATGTCCAAAATGTATATTATCTAAAACATATTAAATGTCTACAATGTTCAAATAATAATATCCAAAATATTAGATACGAACGAACCTATTTAACAGGTGTCCTCATCGCGTGCTAATGAGTCTGGTGCAGAAGAAGAAGGAAAGCTTGGAGTTTGTTGCATTTGTGACAAGAAGGCCTCCATTCACGCCTGAAAAGCGACATTTTCTAAATGAATGTCCAAGATATCGGACCGAAGCTCTGCAACTTGCTATCGTAGCTCGGTATTCTTGTGGCGAAGATCATCGTTGCTGGCTTTAAGAGCAACCCGTGGAAGATGTATCTCATCTGGATAAACGACGACAAATTGTGATCCAAGACCATAAACACGTCCATCTCGACGAACACCACCAACAGCCTCCAAATATGTAGCACACTCATCATCTAGTGTTGGTTGTGCGTCGGGGGTGGATAAGCGCTCAGTAAGGAGTTGGTCTATCTTTTGAACTGGCAAACCAAACCCCTCCACCAATTTCTTCATGTTGTACATGCTATTGGGTAATGTTGTTTCTGGGGGCGCCTACCAACGAGACCACTCAGAAATTAAGTTGTATGCTCTCTCAGGTATATTGATTTGTGACTTGATATTTAAAAGCACCATGGTTACTGCTAGTTGACGAACCACACATCCCGGATATAATGGTTTATTCGCAGAGGCCAACAAACCGAACAAGATTTGTGCCTCTAGATTTGGATCTTCCTCCAAGTAATTCGACGCATCCTCTGCATTAGGGAACACTAAAGGCCATGCCACATTGAATACCATTTGGTGTATCTGACCATAATCTGGTTGGCTATACTACACATTCTCATGACGTTCGTTTTGAATGGGAACATCGTTACTGCTACTGCCTTCAAACTATATAGACTCTTGCAAAGCCACTTGATAATTAACATCTATCTCCTTTTGAGAAACCCATTGTTGATAATTATGAACAAAACAACGACTATACAAGTGCGTTCTAATGATGTCGGGGTGTAAGAGCCTTCTGTTGCCGCACCTCTTGCATAAACAACGTATTTGCAGATTTTTGCTGTCAAAATACAGCATTGACTTGCAAAACTCAACAAATTGCTCCACCCCAGCCATGAATTCATCAGTTAAAAAACCATTCAAAATACGTACATACCTCCATTCACGCATTTTCTTGTAGTTTCGGTTTCACAAATTATATAATTTTTCATTACTGTCACAATGCATAATATGCACCATTAAAAATACATGTAATATATCAACATTTAGATATATAATCTTACATTAAAAATTAATTCAACTCTACACTAACAACATGTTTATGAAAACTAATTAAAGAACTCCTAATAATAACAACAAAATAAACAAACAAAAACTCCAGCTTGTTACCTACCAACCCCTGTATATTTTGTTTTTGAAGTGTTTTTCGAATGTTCCTTCAATAGGACAAGCCCTGTATATATAGGCCAAAACTCTTGCGACAGAAAAAATTGGACACAAAAATAGCGACGAATTCGTCGCTAAATAGCATAAAACCTCATCTTCTATCTGGTGGGAATGATAAATAATTACACAAATTCAGCATAAATGTTTTAGAAATTGTGAATGTATCGTCATTGTTTTTGTTTTAAACCTCCGCCGAATATTTTGTTTTTATATCAGTTTTAAGTTTGTTTTTGGCACTTTTATGGTTTTGATTTTGTTAAAACGTTTCAACTCAAAATCAATTTAAACAAAAAATCAAATCTATGTTTCAGGAAAGAGAGAGAGAGAGATTTCATCAGTGGAGTGTCGCTGCCGCACTTCATTCTTCTCTTCTTTGATGTCGTCGTGCAAGAGATCGTGGGGTTCAATTGTCGCTACGACGTTCATCCAATCGTCGTGCCAGAATCTCCTTACCCTCTACTTCAATGTTACTGTCATTGCCATCTCCCTCCAGTACTCTGCCACCTCGTCCTCCTTTTGCAGTCGTCGCGCTATCCTTTCTAGTACGATAGAGAAGGAGAAACAATCAGAGTTCAACGAAGGAGGAGATTAGAGATTCCCATCTCCACCATGTCGTGATGTCGATCTCCGTGACGCGTTGCTTGGTAGAGGTCGACGATCTTTGTCGCGCATGGCAGGATAGAAGCATGGCGGCGGCTAGGGTTTCACAACCTTAGTTGCCACAAGCTGCCATTTAGTAATTTTTCACCTTTTTAAATTTTAAAAAATTATAAATCAGTCCCTAATCAAATTTTATAGCCTTGAAATTTAAAATAAAGAAAAGGAAAATGTACTTCTTGAATAGTAATTAAAATAAATTAAAAAATACGAACTTTAGTTAAATTAAAAAAAAATATCACAAAATTTCAATTTTGACTTGGAAAAATATCAACTTTAAATACTATAACAATTGTGTCATTTATATGTTTTGGGTTAAGTTTTCCATCCACTTGCAGACAAGGAGTCCATATATAATTTTTTTATGATGTGCCTTTTATTCATTAAAAAATAACTAGCTTGCAGTAGAAGTTAAATCATAAAAAAATTACATATCAGATGCCACGTGGATTGCCACATCAATAAGTGGATAAAAAAATTAAATCAAAACTAACGAATGTCACAATTTTTATATTAGTCAAAGTTTATATTTTTCTGAGGCAAAATTAAAAGTTAGTGATATTTTTATTAATTTAACTAAAGTTCGTATTTTTTTAATTTACTTAGCCAATTAAAAACTAACCGAATACTGGTTGAATACTTCCATTATTTTTAAGAACCAATTATATTCTAATTGAAAATTTATTGAGTACTTTTGAAAAAATTATTAAATATTTTTTAAAATTATTTATATAATGTTTAATACTTTTTTACTATTGTTGAATACCTATTAAAAATGAATGGCATTTGAATATTTGTTGCTTAACTATTTATTACCATTTAACAACTGTTTAAATACTTATTGAATACTATTTGTATACAATTTTGAATACCAACTTACTACTATTTGAAAACTTCTTAATAACAATTGAATATTGTTTAAAAAACTTTTCCAATATTAATTAAATACTATCTAAAAGCTAATTAAATACGGATCGAATAATTTGGTACTCGCTTTTTTTTGTTATACATATTTTGCAGAAATATCTTGGTTTTCAATTGTTTTTCTACTAGAATCCATTTTAGTATTTTTTTCTTATATTAATAAAATATTATGATAATCAACCGATATTTAGATGTTATTTAATTGATATTTTTTTTTGAAAAAGAGATAATTGTGCAATTTATTTTTTGATCTAAGGATGCTCACAAATATAAAAATTAGGGCGGAGCGCGCGCAAATAAGAAAGGGCCGTTTATATAGAATTTCTAAAACTTTAATGGCGAAACACGTAATTGCCCCCTATGAGTTTCTCATTTTGGGTCTTCTCATCCGAACAAATGTTGGGCTTCAATTCATGTCTAATGACTCTTCAGAAAAATAAAAAATAAAAATTCATGTCTAATGACTTTTTTTCTGATCGAGCATGTCTAATGACTTGTGAAAAATGTGGATTTTCATTCTGAACATTTTCAGTCCATACCATTACTAAATTTATCGTTCTCTTCATGAGCAAGTTGTCTTGTCATATTCTAATGTGTGTACTTATATAATAATTCTAAAAATTACTGAAATCATATAATTGAAACATGTTTCATTTTTCGATATATATTATTGCACAGGTTTCTGGTTTGAATCTGCAAGCTACCGCCTCAATCTGTTGCATTTGCACAGGAGCACATGAACTGCTCGCTTCTGAAGATTCCACTGTCAAATACTTACAAAATCAACTTCATATATATTTGAGTTGTTCAAGGCCACCAACCACCAAAACCATTAAACTAATTTGTTTTTAGTTAATTATTAGTCTCATAAGTTTCTTTCAGAAAATAATTATCGATGATGCTGAACATTATTAACATGTCTTGCCACATAACTCGTAAGCTTAAGCAAAAATAACCATTTGTTAATTTTTTTTTGTCTTACCAATGTTAGAACATCTTCAATGATACTCTTTATTTTAAAATATAATTCTAATATAAATAAAAATTATTTTTAATTATATAAAATAAAAAAATTATTATCCAATACAATTTTTTAAAATTTAATAATTATTTTGTTAGTATATTTAAAAACAACATTAAAAATGTTCTAACGATCCAAATTCAATATAATATAAGGCTGTTCACTGCATAAAAATCCAGTTGTTTATTGACATGGATAGATGTGCTCGTCTCGATTAATGGAATCCAACTTATTAATTTTTTTATAAATTATTTTATTTGCTCTTTAACTAATAGTTGGTGATACAGTATTTTATCGTACTTTTTCAAGAGTTCTGATTATATGGACCATAAATAACAAAACAATTATAAGGACTAATCGTTATGATAATGGCACGATTGTAAGCAGATTATATTAAACATCAAATTTGATTAAACAAGAATGGCTATTTTTTTTATACTCTGTACATAGTCTATATTGAAGGAATTGTATACCGGTTAACAAATAAACAATATAATAAATAGATTCAACTTACTAATCTCGATTCCAGCTGAACCTAGCAGCGGAGCATGAACAATTTTATGTTGGTCTTGCGAGCAAACCACGGTTGAAATGTCAATGGGAGTGCTCGACTGTTTCACAGTTTAGATACCACACGCGATCTGTGCAAGACTCGGGACAGGAGGCCAAACCTCTCTCTCTCTCTCCGTTGAGAGCTCTCTCACTCTTTGTGTGTTTGTAAGAGTTGTGAAGGAAAGGAAGGAGCAAAACTCCTTATATAGGTCTCAAACGGGCTAATGGGCCCAATGAGTCTATTTCATTCCTAACTCAATTGGGCTTACTAATTAGTTTCAATTCACGGTCTCGGTTCATACATTGACCAACCGGGTTTGGTTATTCTCAATTAGACTTTTCAATTGGTCTCGGCCCACGGTCTTGGTTCATACCTTGATCGACCGAGTTTGGTTCACACGTCATGGGCGGACTGCTTTTTCCAACAGCTCTCACTCGCACATGACGGTACCTTAACTCGTCATGTATCATGATGAAACTAATTCCAATCATGATGAAGATCTTGTGTCATACAGACAAATAGACCGTGTGACCAACATACAATGAGAGCATAATTGTTATACACTTGTTAGGGTTATATAACAGCTCATATCTCAATCCTGCTAGAAGGCGTCTCTTGAAGACCAGCTCCATTCTGCCAAAGTGTATGCAACAACAACACAAACTGCTGTAAACGTATGTCTTTCCCTAGTTCGTAACCACACAATCGCTGCTTTCGAGGTACTCGATCTCACGAAAGCTTTACTCATAGTTCACACATCATGTGTCACGCTACATGTGAGTCAACTAAGCAAACTTTTGAGACTAGTGTGAATGCGTCTAGAAACAAACTTTCCATCTTACACCAGACAATCTACATAGCTAAGTTTACTTTCCCAGCTTGACACACTTGGTTGAATCAATCATGACTATTAATGGCAAGCTAGAGTAGACAAACTTAACTACATGTTTTGAATGTGTTAAAGTTTCTAAGGGTAGGTAGTATCGAGAACCACATATTCACGGCAGTGTCTCACACTAGGAAAAGTGAGATCGTTTATCAATCTTTTTCATCCCTATGGTCATGTATATAACACACATGGTATAGTCATATGTTGTGGTGTTCTTTCCTTCCCTTTGAGGAGCGCATATTTATAAAATATTATAAACACACATGGAAGCTTCGGTTACGATGTATTTCGCCATCTAACCGTAATCCACACTTGACAGGATTACTTCTGGTTTTAAGACAGAATATGCTAAAAGTCTCTCACTTTTAACATCTGATCATTTAATGATCGGCATAGAAATTCATCCTATGACGTATGACTCTTTACATACGACTTTTCCTTGCCATTTTACAATGAACTCACGACTATAAAATGCAAGACGACCTCTTGATTATGAACATGCTCAAGATCTCTCTTTACGTTAAAAACCAGTCTCATCTAAGTTCTTCTCCCAACGGACTGGGAAAACTAAGGTAAACACCCGTGTGAGTGGGTTACTTCTCTGTCCAACATGCTTTCACACTCATAGCTACAACAAATGTCAACTCTCAACATTTGCACTCATGTATTGCCCACAATGATCTTATTAAATATCATGTTTTAAAGGAATTACACACTTCGTGTGTCATACGGTCTTAAGGAACTTATTCCTTGTAGGCTTTTATTAACGGATCTTACAATCTCGTCTCGCATGGACTTACATTCCAAGTTCACTTCTTCAAGTGAAACTTGTACTCAAATTTACTTGACATTGTGCAACCAAGCCATTTACTAAATGATACTTGATCTCGATTTACTTAGATTTATAATGATCTTATTGATCCTCAAGCAATCAGGGTTGACTGTCACTAAGACCGTTGTAGGTTCTTTAGGTAGTTAGTGCTAAGTGGATCATTTCATTTAATAGTCAACCTTCTTATTGCACTGCAGATTACGAAGCTATAGTCTCAAATTCTTTTGCCACACTTATATATGTTCCTCATTATTACATGGAGTGACATTTTAGCCATGTAAGAACACATAACCAAACATGGACGTCCCTATAGTCCATATCATTACATGGAGTTGCAAATGTGTCTTATTTTATCGCAAACCCTCATGATAACATAATGTCTTGCAGTGCCTCTAAAGCATTCAAGTATCTCGCTCACTGCTTTCCAACATGCTCTTTATGTGTTGGATTAATGTTTGCTAGCTAACTTGACAGTTTAGCAAACTATAGGCATTTCACACACCTAGACATTTAATACAAGACATAATCTTGTAATCAACACATGCACTCTATAATCAAAAGACATTCACATGACATTCGTATGAAGAACGTTCCTTACACATTCTTCTTTTCATATAGTTCGTGGACACACGCCTTTACTAAGATACTTACTCTTAGTCACAGGATATCTATAGATTATGCATTTCTGCAACTTAAATCATTCAAGCATTTTGTTGATCTATCTCATTTGAAGAGGAACAATAATCCACTGAAACGATCTCTTAGAGCTCGACTCCAAGGTCAACCCATATCATATATCTCAAAGTTGGACCATGACCAATCATTGGTATCATTCAAGTACGCTAGACCGTTTCTAGCTACAAGTGTGATATCCACACAATTTAGAATGACATGATTCACCTTGAAACACATGGTATTATCATAACTTATACAAAGATACCATTCTCTCGAAAAATGTCTAAGGTCATGCATTGGATAATGAAACAATTGGTTCAAACCCCATAGATTTAATTTCCAAATTCTCTATTAAGAATTGGACGATGAAACCATTAGGTTAAACTTTATAGGTTTCTACTCCAGATTTTCTATTGAGAAAATGAGTCTCTACATCCGTTGATGTAGGTCGAGATATAGACTAGCTTAAATGCCAAAGTCTATTTGGTAGAGGTAAATCTCTCAACAAGTTGGACTTTCCAATCTCCTTTACACGATTATCGATGTCTTACTCGATTTATCGTTTATGTATCAACTTACTCCAATAGGTTTTCACTCGTTCGGTAGATTAACTCATTCTTAAACATGGTTTAATCTCTCAAATTTCATCTATACTTCCATTGCTATTTTCACTGGGATGAGTGAACCTCTAATATACTCGTAGGTTCATCCTTGACTTGTGGGGTTACTAAAAGGATCACGATTGAATCATTTATTGAAAAAAATATAGTCGTGAGACTTTACCAAAAAGAATCACGATCGATTCATTTATCGAAGAAATGTCGTCGTGAGACTTCATCCCTTTTATTTTTATGCATTTTCAAAAAAAATGCTCTTACTTGGTTCAAGTTCCTTACTCCTACTGAAAAACAAGAATCTTGATGCCCTAAGTGGGTTCAAGCTCCCTATAGGAACTCCCACTAGGATCAAGATGTTCTACTCCCACTAGAAGTAAGAATCTTGCTACCACTAAAGCCAGGATCATGAACATCTGCACACGCTTGAAGTAAATGATATAAAAGTTGAATCGCTCCAAGACTTATCATTGCATCACTTTCAGAGAAAGATATTGCAATTGCTTGGATTGATCTCTTGATATTTTAAAATTCAAGCATACATTACCCAAGTCGATGCATCCCTTTCGGAGAAAGAGAAAACAATCAGTTAAATCGATCTCTTGAAATTTTAAAATCCAATGCTGTAATTTACATCACATTACCCAACTTTATTTCTTATCATTTTTTCTCACTCTCCTCAAGAATTATCCCACTCGGATGGAGTGATCCTGAGGGTCTTAGTTCCTGAATCTCAGAGCAATAAAAGATTTCACTTTTCTAATCCTAGTAAATAAATCTATTCCCAAGGAATGCGACTTCGTATAACTCGTTACTATACCGATTTCTCATTATTCCACGACGATTGTATCATTTTGACATAGTTATGTAAATAAAACCTTACGCATCTTAGTCTTTCTAACTAAGGTATTGTGGATATTGGCGATATATGTCTTGGTTCCAAATGGTGTAGGTCATACACTCGACCAATCCATAACCCATGAGATATATAAGTAACAAACTTAGAGGTCTAGAAATAAAAAATTAATGTTCATTTCTCTTTCATCACATAAAGCTTTGGACTCATCATGTAGATGTCTCGACCTTAGTCGATCTACAAAGCTTTATTCGTTTCCCATCTT
>CAODLS011119643.1:0-10543 GCA_948243855.1 Flueggea neowawraea | reverse complement strand
ACCAGAATCTTGTAGTATTCCGAAGTGATTTGGAGTTGGAATGTTGATTATTGAGTTTGGAATGTGTTTAAAGGTTGTGTTGCGTGTGTAATGCACGCTGGGGTTCTTCTATGTGCGTTGTACAGGTTGCTACGCACGCAGACGTGGTTTAGGTTTGACCGTAAACGTGCTTAGGTCTGTCTGTGTGCGTTGGAAAGCATCTGTGCACATTGAACATCTTGTGGGTGTGAACCGTGGACACGCAAGGCCTTATACGCACACAGTAAGGGGTGGAACATACGTAGGTCGTAGATCTGAGAACGAGGGGTCCCCAGATCTGTCGTCTATGCACGTTGTATGGAATGCTACCCACGTAGAGCATGGCTCTATGTGAGTAGACTTGGGTACTATGCACGTAGATGTGTTCCTTCTGGGTAACTTCGCGTGAAGCGCAACGTTTCAGCTCGTGGGTCTGTAAATACCCCCACTTACCCTTCTTTCGGTCATAACTCACCACAACCACCAGAGCACATTCTCATTCATTTTTATTCAATTTCCTTTGCTTCTCCTCACTTGTACAACAATTCTTAAGGTAAGAAACATCCATTAATCACTCTATTTCCTTATTTTGCTTTGCATTTGGCATCCTAGGGTTTCGGCCGAACTTTGAGTTTGGTTCAAATATTTTCTTTTCTGTTGAAATAAGAGTTAATGGGTGTTAGATTATGGTTTTTTGATACCAAAAGCATGAGGTTTTAGCTTCGGTTTTGAGGGTTTTAGTTTTTGAACGAAATGGGTTTCTTTGGAGTTAGGGTTTCAAATTTTTATGAATTTCTTATTCGATCTGGTGTTGTTTCTAATGTATCTCGATGGATAAGAGTTAGAACTACTCATATCTGAATTTGGTTTGGAGATTTGATGATTTGTTTAAATGGGTCATAGGAATCCGAATTTCAAAGTAGAAATTTTAGAAGATTATGAGTTTAATTGTGGAATTAGAGGTTGGATTCATGTTCAGGGGATCAATTAGAGTCAATGTAAATGTTCGGTTTCGTTGGGTATTGAGTGGAACACAATTTTCTCGTTTTTGCAAATATTTTTTTATTGTGGACAAATTTGTAATTTCAAAAAACCTTGAGGGTTTACATTTGCATATCATGCATTTGGTATTGTCACAGTACCACATCTTGACATTTGTGCTTATTTGTATGTATACAACTTCTTGTTCCTGCCAGCGAGACCATCCATCGACTAGTGAGGCTTGACTGGTGATACTGCTTAGATTTCCAAGTGAATGAATAACAGCTTCAGACACATAGGCTGTGTCTCGAAACTTCTATTACTGGTTTTTGATGTGTTGAACATACTTTTGGAAAATGGACTAATCTGATGGTTGGATAAATAATAAACTGATTATGTGAGTTAATAATCAGTACTGGTTTTAAAATTTATATATATGTATTATATATCTTCTCTCTGGTTTTGATGTTGTATTGCATGCCTTTGGTTTTGTACTATATGATAGTATGATTTGGTTTTCGATATGAGGACACATGTGCTACGAGGCACGTAACCTTTGGTATACCAATGATTAATATAGCCCAGCTACCAGAGTTGTCGGTAGCCATGTTGGTCTGATCAGGCACATGAATTGATATTGATAGAGGCAGATTCTCATCATGATTATGGTTGGTCCATACATCTTGTGATTTATGACTGAGTCCATATCACTCTTGTTTAGTCTCATATCGCTTATATATGTTTTGAATCTGAAACTCTAATTTGAAATCTAAGATGATTTTTATTACGCCTACGTGCATGCTAGTTGATTTGTTTGCAAACGATTTCGAAATAATTTTTTGAAAGGCTATTACGTATATATTTATATACATATGTATATTACATGTGATATTTGCGAACTGTTTTCAAAACAGTCTTTTGTGAGACACGTATGAGGCGTTTTGGAGTGTTATTCTTCACTAGATTGAACCCTGTATTATTTATGTCAATAATTAATTCTATCTTCCAGGTACACAGATTTTGGCTTATGCAACTGTTACACATCTTGGACACCCGTGAAGAGTTTGTTGGTTAGTGATGCCTATTGATCGGACTCTCTTGTTTTTGTTAGAGTTCTGCACCAAGATGCTGAGGGGTTACTGAGTTACTTTTATACTCTGATGTATTTCATTGATTTCACTCACAAATGTTATTTTGATATATTTATTTATATATTTATATACATCGTTTTTTATTAAACAATTTCACGTATTATATGTTGAATACAACGTTTAATAAATTGTTTTGATAATTAAATAATTTGGGTAACAATTCTATATTTTGAGACTTATGCGAAATATACCAAATTTTCATAAATAATTCACCTCGTATGTTGATTATGATTACAAAACACAGGTCGTGACAATTATATACTATTGAAATCTTTGAAAGATAAGATTTCAGAATGTTGTGTCAGAAATTACGTTTTAAAAATGGGTTTCTTTAGCTCGAACTTTTTTTCCGTGCGGCTATCCTGTTTTCACGGATGGTATACGAAGGAGTGTAATCATTGCAATTTACAGTAATGTCCCATAACATAGTACTTGTCAGAAACGTTGGACCGTTTTGCTTGGTTTAGGTTTATTGTATACCCACGTAAACAATTTTCATTGATACCATATGGTCCCGAACTTAACTCCGAAGATGTTAGAAATCATTTATGAAAAAAAAAGGGACAATGAGGTTGGTGTGAAAGTTATTCAAATCATGACTAACCAGCTATATTTTTCTTTTATCCCCATTTTAAGACAGCGGTTTAATTTTGTTCTAATTTTGTGACTCACCTAATGATAAATACAAGCATATATGCTTACGCATAAATTTTGTTTTTTTTTTAAATACAACTATCCTCATCCGTTTTAATGATTTGAGACTAATTATATTCAGAATTTAGTTACAATTAAGACTTTGTTTAGAATTGTTGTTGAATATTATTGTTGTTGTAGAAGAAAGTATTGTTTCTAAAGTCATTGTAGTTAAATCAAATGATTGTTTGGTAAAATATAAAAAGTTATGTCCGTTGCACATTATTAAAGTTTTTTTATTTATAATTTAATTATTTTTGTTATAAATATACACTTTTAAATTTTGGTAGTCAATATTTATCGTATAAAATAAGAGAAAAAAAATATCTAATTAAAAAGTTATTCGAATATACTTAATTTTTTTATAAATCAAATATACTTTTTAATATGTTACATATAAAGATATAATTACGTTACATGTAAGCACAATGTTTAAATATAAAATAAAATATAACAATTAGTCATTGAAAATTGAATTCAATTTGAATAAGAATTTAGATTTGCACCTAGAATGGTCGTGGAATTTTGATGTTTCCATCTCATCTCAAAGACAAAATTGGTAATTATCAATTGTGCAATAATCATCAACAAAAATTCGTAATTCACTTCTTAATTAAGGGTAATTAAGAAAATCAAAAGTAATTCACTTCTTAATTAAGAGTAATTATAAGTCCTAAATATACTAAATATTGACATTAAATTTTAAAAGGAAACAAAAAATGGAAATTGCAATAGTTCATAAATATATATATATATAAAGAGACAAAATATGTAATAGGGTTATACCACTATATTAAAAAAGAACTTGATTAGTACCGGTTATACTAATATTAAATTTTTCTTTAATGAATTATCCTTTCTTTGTAGTTGATGATAAGGATTATAATACCATGTCATCCAACAATTATAGTAATTTAAAATTAAAAAGAAGGGCAAAAGTGTCAAATTTTTCCCTATATTCTGACTTTTATAAGTGTTATGAAATATAAGTTCTACATATTTTATAACTTATTTAATATTTTCTCATTGTATATTTGTTTAATATATATAAGTTTCACATGTTTTATAATTTGTTTAAGATTTGTTTAGAACTTGTTTAGTATCGGTTTATTATATATTTCTTCAACAACAAAACCACAACAAACCAACCATAAAATGATGTCGTTTAGATTAAAAAAAGAGAGTAAAGTAAATATAATGGAAACAAATTGCGTGAATTGGAAATAACTGAACTGTGCATAAAAAATATGACACTGTGAATCAACAATTATTAAAATGACACCGGCTAACTATTTTGTTTGAAGGCAACTAACCATTACATTGACCCACTACTGCTATATATAAAGTGTAAGATCATTTCAACAGCCTCTTCGATGATCATCTCTATTTTATTCTATCTAAGTCAATTAATTTATCTTAAAATTTGAAGTCACCTTAACAACATTGTAAACACAATTGGTCCCAATGAGAATGATACTCCAAAAAGGGGGTGAATTAGAGTTTTAAAGAGTATGAATACTTTGTTAAAAATCTTTTGCAATTTAAAACAAATAACAAAGTTAAATACAGAAGCTAAACAAAATCCAATTCACAAACGATATAAATCAAATATAAGTCAAGTAAAGAGAGTAAGGAAGAGAGAAAACAAATTCGATTTATAGTGTTTTGGTCCTCCTTGACCTACATGCATTCCTCTAGTTCACTAGAGAATTTAAATCCACTAAACTTCCTCGCTTGCGGGTGGAGGCAAAAAATTTACAACATATATTTTTACAAGATCAACAAGAAAATCGTTCACCTTGTTTTATAAAACAAAACAAGAAAACCAAATCCCTAGTTTTTATTGGCTCAACTAGAAAACCGTTCACCTTGTTTTAAGGACAAAACAAGAAAACTAAATTTCTATTTTTCTTAGTCTAACTAGCAATCACTTTTATTTTCTAAGGTTCTACAAGGAAACCTAACTACCTCAAACAACAATCTTGCTTGTAACAAATTTCAACCCAAAAATTTAACAAAGTAAAGCTCATACAAACCCATAAATGTATGCAAGTACAATAACTCAAATGGGTTGGAAATGTAGAAAAGAGAGAGCAAATGAATAACAAGTCTTGGTAAAGGTCTCTCTTCTCTTCTCACTATTTTGGCACATCTATTTATAGCTACTATTAGAAATATAGTCGTTGGGAACCTTGAAGTAGCCATTGTGAGAGAAAAACTATGATATAGATGACGTCACCATCAACAACGTGCGTTATTGATATTAACACGCGTTCTTCAGATACACCATCAGAGACCAGAGTGCGTTGTAGACCATCAGCGTGTGTTGTCTAAGTTCCATTGTCTACTACTTTGAGGAAGCCTTTATTTGTGTCCTTAGAGAGTAGTCAACGTGCGTTGATCATTTGATCTTCATGCTTCATGGCCTGATACGCATGCGTTGTTCTTCATTCCAGACAATGCATTTTTTACGCAGACACTCATCAATGTGCTTTGTTCATTCTTCAACGTGCGTTGTCCATTGCCATTCCAAGGTTGCACCTTTGGTCTGCACATGTATCATAGGATATTCCAATTCAAATTTTGATAAGCGTCTTGGCTTTGTCATCATATGAAGCTTATCAACGTGCGTTGCTATTCATCGATGTGCGTTGAGCTTCTCATTAAAGTTTTCACCTTTATTCCACCTATGCGTTTTGTTCATCCTTCCACGTGCCTTGATCATTCATGAAAACTTCCTATAGATCTGGACCTCGACAAAGTACATTCTTATTCATTAGCACACCTTAATGAAATAGAGTAATACATTAGTAAGCATTAGATATCATCTATGTGTGTTGTTCCCTCCCTTGGATCTGTAGATTAAGTCTTCACATTTAACAACATGCATTGTTGAATCATATGCGCACATAGACGTGCTCCATATAATAATCAGGAGATCATATCCGCACATTTGTTAATGATTGGTGCATCTACATGTCATTGATATAAGTTCCAGTATTGTAGGAAAGATGCTAAGGTGCGTTGTTTCCCCATTGGTTAATCAAACTCTGATATACTCCATTTTTTTTGTCATTAATCAAAAAGATAGGCATGTGGTTAATCCATAGAAAGTAAAAAAGAAAGATGACATGATATCAAGGCAGAATCATATATATTTCATTCATATTGGAGCAAGTAATTACATCACAAAAGAGTTTGAACATTTATACCAAGGCAAAAGCATAGCTAACAAGGACATGTACAATAGTATGGTATGAATACAAGATGCATTGTGATGTAAAATGTAGATCTATGATTTGAAAATCAAGCTTTGGAAGTTGATGGAGAATGAGCTGTAACTTGTGCAGGGTCTGGTTCATTTAGGTTCAATTGAGCTTGAAAGGCTTCCTGAGCAGTTTCTGGTGGACTTTCATTAGATTCCAATATAGTCTCAACTATCTGTACCATTTCTTTGTTAGTAACAAGCAGAATCTTAGGACCTTTCTTGCTTGATTCTAGATTTTCAGAAGCATGTGTAGCCTTATCTTGCTCACCCTTTTCAACAGGATCCTCAATGAAATTTTAAACTTCTTCAATCGTGGATTGTGTCGAATTTCCAAGTTTTTCAGCCATGACGGATTGGAAATCAGTTACTTCAATTTCTTCCACAAATGTCTTGGAAATGGATTTCTTTGAATCATGCTAGGTTGGTTCCTCTGCAACTTCTTCTTCTTCCATCATAGAGGTTACGACTTGTCTACTCATTTCCAACACCTTTTCATTTAATCTTGAAGCTGTTGGGGTTGTTGATAGTTCTTCTTGTTGAGAAGTAGTGGAGCTTAATGGGGCTGTTAATATCTTCAAGGCTTTTCCAGTTCCAACACCTTTTCAAAGATCTCTTTAAGGCTTTTTCCAGTTCTTAAGCATTCCACACTTTTGAACATCAACTTCTGAAGTTCTTTTATCCGAAACAATCTAGACCCAATCATGCTCTTGAACTCCAAAAATCCTTCTTAGTCACAAATCTACTAACACTTTATGTTTTAACTCCAACATCTTCTTTAACTTCAACCTCTTTCTTAGTAAACACTTTCTTTGGATCACTACCAATTCTTCAAAAAATCTTCTCTTCGAGCTTTGGTATATGCTTCTCGTCCTTGGGATTCACAAAAACATTGTTCTCTCACAAGTAAAGACGATAGACAAACCCTCAACTGTGTTGAATAACTTCATACCCCTCAAATTTTCTTTTCAAATTTTGTGAGTTTCAACAACTTGATCTTCCTTAAAACTAGTGAAATCCACCTTGAAATATTCAAATATTCTCGTCAAATGGTAGCATAGGGAATGATTTCTTTCCTTTGCTTATCCAAATGACCGAATGTGGGTTTGTTAAAACTCCTCACCTTATCCATCATCACATTTAACACCATTAAGGAGAAATGCACTTCTCTACCTATTAATAGCAAATAAATTGCTATTTCATCTTGGAATGTCAGCACAGCTTGAGTGTGAGATCTCGGATTGATTACTTTAGTAAGTGTAAGATGAACCCTCATCCAATGGACTCTGAGATCATTCTGATCAAGCAGTTCATCTTTAACCTCAACCACTCCACATTTTCCAAGCAAAATATTCATCACTTCATCCTTATCAACAGTCACTAAATTGCCCTCTTCATCGATAAATTTTGTTGTTTTCTCTTTCCCTTTCTTCGGGACACATCCTTTCATTATCAATTTGAACGATTTGTGCAAGAGCTCATCCATGACTCTTGTCTCCTATCCATTAACTCTGCTTTTGACTCCCATTTTAAAGTCCACACTCAATTCATCATCAGTTTGATATATATTAGCATTTGCGTATAACTCACGAACGAGATTGGGGTAATAATTTCTTCCCTCAACACAAAAATCCTTCAATCCGTATTTTATAAAATCTTTTGTTAAATCCAAGCCACCCTCATTCAAGCTCCTAAAGTCAAAAACTCTAGCAACTGAAAAATTGGCTTATTCTAGGGTTTTATAATGTCTCTCATCAGCAGAATCAATAAACCTAAAAGACTCAGATTCTTCCTCAACCAAACCATGGGTTCTAGCCTTTTTAGAGGGTGTTGAAGCTTTCTTACCTTTTGCTTTTATTTTCTGAACTTTTTGAGACCTCAACCTTTTGACTTCTTTTGGTGATACACCCTTTTTTGTTGCAGAGATGTCGTGAGCCATCTTGGATCTTTTCTCAGTGGGTTTTTTTTTAGAGAATTTTGCTAAGGCGAATGAACTTAGAAGTAGCTGGGTTGAATATCAGCGGACATTGCTAGGGTTTTGAGAGAGTTGAAAGAGTTGGAGTGTTTGAAAGAGATAAAACTTTTAAGAAAGATGGGGTTAAAGTTGGTTTGAAATAAAGGTGAAAGGACAGAGAAAAGATATTTCTATATCGGGTAAAAAGTGAAAAGTTTAGGCTGGTGAATTTTGGTAAAGATGAAAATTTAGGCAGGATTTTAAAAATTTGGTAGTTTGCAAGTATCTACGTGCGTAGTTAACTAATAATGCGCACTAACGATGATAGTCTGTGAAGACTTACACCCGTTAGTCATCGTCTACGAACGCTATTGAAAGTCAATTTAAAAAGATAAGGCAAACAATAAGCATGGTAAAATACCTCTACGTCCGCTACAAAAATTTGGTAGTTTGTGGCATCTACGGACACTATTGATTAATTGCACGCCTTAATGCCAAAAAAAACCTCTTCTAACTACCCACCTTAATCCTTTCCAATGTCAATGATAGACTTCTAACTACGGGTGTTTTATAATTATCTACACACCTTAATCACTGATATTAGAATCCAGAAAACTCCAGTGAATCATTAACGTCTGTTCTTCCTTATTATTTTAACTTGACGTTTTCAGCCTTCTCGAAAATTTTTACCACCAATGTACTACGGGCGCTAATAACCATCAACACACCTTGTTCAATATCATTGCAAGCCCAGTCACTACATTAACTCATCTACGTGTGTACTAAGTCATCTAATCACAATACCCTGAAACAATTCCAAATGATTTTATAAGGACCTCTGCACCTTAATGCTACCTTAACACACTCTAATGCCAAAAATATACCAATCATTCTGAACCTCATCTTTGATATCATGTTTAGATAGTCATCAACGCACTTTGTTGCTTCTAACTCGAATCTTTAACTCATTTTCGATCAACTAGCATGACTTCTTTTTGCAAAATGATCACTTTGATGTATAAATGGATGAATCCAAATGTGTGAACATACACAATTAGCAGAAACAATAACACAAATATATCAATAAATATATCTCCCCCTATGATGATCAACAAATCAATGCAAGCGACCCACTCATGTATGCAATAAATCATTAAGAAGTAAGATCAAGTTGTTGTAGCAAACAAAATAAAATTCAGAAAAGTTTAAGTTTAAAGAAAAGGTACCACATTTGGAATTTTCTCCTTGGTTTTGTTTTCTGTCAAGCATATTCCTCCAATTTCCTTGTTGGCATCATCACTTGAGCTTAATGTATAGTCAATGACTCTTCTTTTTCTCCTTTTTCCATGTTTCTTCACATCAAGGAAATCCAGTTTGATATGGGCTGGTTCATTACATTCATAGCAAATCAGTTTGTTCCTTCTCTTGCTTGCTTCTTTTGCATCTATTTCTTTGTTGAGGAATTATTGGAATTTCTTTGTGAGGTACTTGACATCTTCAAAATTAGCCTATTCATCATCATCATCCTCACTTAAGTTTTCAATGTATTTTGAGGATGCTTTGAGTGCTATGCCCAACTCTTTCTTCTTCTTCTTTTCTTCTTCTTCTTTTTCTTCTTCTTCTTCTTCTTCTTCTTCTTCTTCTTCTTCTTCTTCTTCTTTTCTTCTTCTTCTTTTTCTTCTTCTTCTTCTTCTTCTTCTTCTTCTTCTTTTTCTTCTTCTTCTTCAAAACCATTTCATGTGTGAGTAAGGATCCAAGCAATTTCTCCAATGGAAGAGAAGAGAGATCTTTGGCTTTAAGGATTGCATCCTTCTTGGAGACCCATGATTTTGGAAGTGACCTTAATAATTTTCTCACAAGCTCCAAATTTGAATATGATTTGCTAAGAGCGTTGAGACCATTAATGATATCATTGAAATGATTGAACATTTCTTGAATATATCATTCCTCCTCCATTTTGAATAACTCATATTTGTGGACAATGAGGGAGATCTTGTTCTCTTTTACTTGAGAGGTGCCTTCATAAATAATCTCCAGAGTCCTCCAAATCTCATGTGCATTTTGACATTGCTGGACTTTGTTGAACTGATATTTGCTTAATGCATAATAAAGTATGTGCATAGCCTTGTTGTTGCAGCACACCATCGCTTTATCAAAATCTATCCATTCTGCCTTTGTTTTGGTTCTCTCAACACCATCAAAAGTCCTCTTGGGGACATAATGTCACGACCCATTCCCGGGACCGCGACCGGCGTACGAGGCGAACCGTTTGTGGAAGCCCGGCCCATCTCGCACAAGCCTCGGAGAACAGAAAACTACCCAAATTCATATTTTAATCGGCTTATTTACCGTATTAAACAATTTAGCAAAGATATGTTTTCTCAAAAATAATGTTCTCAAATATATAATTAAAATATATTCGTAATAGCAAAACAATAAATACATAATTTAAATAAAATCGTTAAACATTTGTTTAACAAA
>CAODLS011119601.1:0-23453 GCA_948243855.1 Flueggea neowawraea | reverse complement strand
CAATATGTTCTGCAGACCTTGGGTTTGTTTCCACTTGTGGTTTGGACAGTTCAGCAGCAGATTCTGCATTTGTGGTTTCAATGGTTCTTGCATCCTCTTTTGCTTCTTCATCATCAAAATTTGGTCTCTTCATAATACTATGTATGTCGTTAGCTTCATCAATCGACTTGTCTGGAGTGTCGTATGGATCCTGCTTTAAATGAATATTTCAAAAACTCGGAAGTTTATTACATTAGTGAATTCATCAAATCCCTGTTAGTATTACTCACCTCGGATGTCTCAGAACCAGAAACAAGGCGTTGGTGTATTGATGTGTCTATCACATCCTGTGTATTTTCAGGAGTAACCAGACTTACATTTTCATGGAAGTGTTCACCTGTCAAGCTATTTCTTACTTCACTCTGATAATCAGATTCCGGAACATGTGTGTTCATCTGTTGAGTGAAAACTGATGAGGGTATTTGATCCTTCGGACTTATGTCAGGCAAAACAGACTTCGGAGAATCAGAGGTGCTTGAATTTGTTGACAATTGTTCAACCAGTAAGTCTAGCTGTGTAATGGAGTTATTAGACCTGTGGTTGAGACCAGACAGTACAACTTCTCTAGCTCTTTCTTGTTCTTCATTGCCATGGTTTGATAACGAGATATTTTCATCCTCGAGTGGGTTTGGAATGTTGCAATTATCTTCATACTCAGTCAGCACTGCAGACCGCAAGATTGTTTGATTGTCAGCAGGCTCGTCAGAGTGGCTTTCAGCATTCTTAGTACATTCTAAAGTCCTTTCCTGAGCTGTTTCTGACAAGTCCTCTATAACTTCTAGGTTGTCCAATTTTTCAGTTTCAACATCGCTATGTTCTTTCAATCTAAAGTCTTCAGGGTGATCAGTTACTTTAACTACTGGTTCATTTTCATTATGAGTGATTCTTCCTCCATCTACCAGTTTCGAACTCAAGGATTTTTTTTCAGTGGCCTTGACGGATTCTGGTTTACTTTCCTCTGCAAGTTTTGGTTCATCTTGCGTAAGAGATCTTTCATTTGCATTAACTCTTTCTTCAGCTGGCTTCATATACTCATTACCACTATTCAGATTCACCTTCTCTACGGGGTTTTCAGAAAGATTGAATGGTTCCTGTTTTATACAAAAATATTGCATAAGCTGAAAAAGTTCCTGCTTGTTTTTTCTTTTCGCAAGTAAAAGGAATTAACATATAAGAAACTTATTAACTAACCCGTTGCTTTTCTACAAATTCATGATCCATTGGCTCTGTCATCAAATGTATTGCTTCCGATGGATGGCTCAGTGCTACTGTATCTGAAGAATTAGAAGTCTTATTGTCAACTGCTTCTGCCGCTCCATGGACCTTTCGAGGTTCTTCAGTTGCTGAAGATGGCAATGGCAGCATAAAAGACGCAACTGGACTATCAAGCTGTTTTTGGATATACGGAAGTCTTTCGCTTGTAGCATCCTCCTCACTGGCCTCATACGCTTGTTTTGAACTTAATTGATCTTGGTCTAATTTAGGCACGCAGGGCGAGACTCCCCAAATTTCGTCACTGCCAGAAGTAACATCCTTCTCAATGTCCGCTTCATAAGTCAAGAAATCATTATCACTAGATGAACCGGTTCCATCTGCTGTTGAGGGAGGCGAACCAAGTTCAGAAACTTCAACTTGCATGTCAGAGGCAATGGAATTGGAAGGAGTATGCCATGGTGCCTTTGTTCCTAAAAATGACTGTTCCTCCGCTTTTGACTTATCGATTGGAGAAGGTATGGAATCATATGCCAGTTCTGCTATAACTCTGCCTTTTGGAATTGGACAAGGGAGTGGGTTGTGTCCAGGATTGTTTAACACCTCAGGAAATTCAAAACCTGTCACATGTATATTTTCTGTAATTCCAATTGTATTTCCATGGAAGATTTGCTCTAGATCATCATCATCATCAGAACCTGATGAACTTGAACCAATTTTCTCTGGCTTCACCAGGTCTATTGCCTTTTGAATTTCATTTCCATTAGCTAAACTTAATTCCATGTGATTTACATTCTCTATTGTCCCGTCATTGATCTTGGTAATGTCGTTGAAAGCTTTTCCACTCACTTCAGCATTGTTTATTGTCTGCTCGAAAGATTCTCCTTCTTCTGTCACAAGATCAGTAACACTTATAGTACGTCGCAAAGGTTCTCCTCCACCAAATAATGGATCCCCAACTACCCGATCATGGTCTCTGTCATCTGCAAAAATTTCATTGATTCTTACCTTAGAAGCAGAAGTTACTGAAAACTTTTTTCTCTTTTGAAAATATGAACTAACAAAAATACTTCTGCAAATTTATAATATATAGAACAGAAAAATTAGTCTTCAACAAACTCCAAAAGGGTATAAGAAAAGCAAGAAATTTCTGTCACCTAGTGGTCTTTTCACTCTAGAAAATCCTAAACCTTCATTTTGATCCTGAATACAATCCAGCACTGGAAAAGACGGTCCAAGCAAAAAGCTCTCATGCCTGCAGAATAGCATATCTTTTTGGTTGGCTGGCATGAACTCCTGTTGGAAACTATCTGCCATGAGGTCAGGTTTTTCTTCAAGTGGATCGTAAGGAAGATCAAATGGATTCCGGGTTGGTAATAAAACAGAAGGAGCTGAACCAGGAATTTGCTCATCAGAACTGCTTGGAACATCAAAAGGATTAGTTCTTGCAATCAAAACATGAGCAACGGGAGCTGAAGGAGGAGCATTGTTCATGTTTAGGCTCTTCTGCATTGGAATTTTTGATTTTCGTGCCCTGCGTCTCGCAATTAGGCTCTCCAGCCTCCTGTTCCTTTCCAGCTCAGAAATTCCAAGATCCATGAGATTCTTCTGATCATCTTCAGTCCATTCCACAGCCTTGTTCGTACCTTCTTGGACCTCCTCGTCTTCATCCTCTTCAGAACTCGAACTTTCTAATTCTATCTCACCACCACCCTGTAATTTTGAGGCCTGACCATTCCCAGTAGCAATCAGGGTGACATCAGAGCCTACCCTATTGCTTAACACTGCATTACGTTCACCAACAGAATCATTCCGGGAGGAACTGGTTGCTTTATCCTCGGCAATCACTCTCGATTTTTCTGCCGTCAGGAAAGTTTCTTCAATCAAATCATCGGTAAAAGAGTTTGCGACAACCGTGTCCTTGCTCGCATTTACATCAAAATTTTTATCCTTCCCTTCAACATTTCTTGATTGTACAAAAAAACTCACATCTCTATTGACCATAACAACATCAGCTTCAGGTTTTTTAAACGGTGCCTGACGAACATGATGTGTTTTCTCAACTTTCGCGGCATTCTGGATTCCAGGATGTTTGGAACTGAAGTAAGATTGGATAAAAACAAACGTACAGACAACAAATGGGAATGAGTAGAGCAAGAAATAGAAACAGAAGGAAGAAAAAAATAAAGGAATAATAAAGACAAAAACACAGCGGAAACAACAGGATATTTTTGTACAAATCTAGAGCAAGTATTTACGGAAAATTTAACAACTTTACACACAAAAATCTGTATGTCCTTTGCATCAATAGCCATTTTTTCTACTCCCTTAAAAATGCAGAAAGGATTCAAAGATGTGAACTTTTTGTTTCTTTAAATGTAAACAGTTTCAAGAAATGAAATGAACATGCAGATAGCAGAGTAATAGACCCACAACTGAAACATGGTGGAATTTTTTTTTTCTTTTTTGGGGTGAGAGAAGATGAGGTTGATTCAAAAGAGGTAAACAAGAAAAAGAGATTGAAATTTTGTGTTTGATGTTTGTGTTGGATTCAAATTTAGAAATGTGTTTGTTTGGTGGAGCAATGAGTGAGATCCTGTTATTTAGGACTTGCAAACAATTGGGTTTCTATTATTTCTTGGCTCCCTCGTTCATGGGATGCTAAAGGACAAAATGGAAAACAGGTACTTGGACGGGTCTTGATTTTGCATTCAAGGACAATAATTTCTATTTTGACCTTTATTAGAAAAAAAAGTTAAATAAATTAAAAAAATATTAATTTTAGTCAAATTAATAAAAATATTACGAATTTTTAATTTTATTTTAAAAAAATTTGAACTTTAATTAATATATATATTTAAAGTTAGAGAGTTTTTCGACAAGTGTGTTCCTATGTAATTGACACATGGAATTAAGCTTTATTTGGCCACTTTTCTTATGTGTTCAATAAGCTTAAGACTATTATTATATGTTAAATGACATTGATCATGTATTGGTTGTATTAATTTTTACGATCGCATTATTAGGCAAAGCCCACACATCTCATTAGGAGGCTAACGTTGCTGCAATCCAAGCAGGTGAGGGCTTTTTGGTCCACTTAATTGATTGATTTATTTGGATTTAGGTTTTGCGGCAACAATCGACGTCGTCGTATAAAGCATTATCGGCTAAGGGTTCCCTATCGCTGAAGCTTCTTTTCAACTATTTTTAATGGATGTTTCACACAGAAAGGACGTGGTTAAGGATTGTTGCATTAATTCTGCGGGTTGAAGCGTTCATTATCGCAGGCATGTTCTCTTGTCACTTAATTTAGTGTTTGAAAGAATTTCATAATGGTCATTACTCCCATTGTTTACTGCAAGTCTTTTTCCCTTCCCACTCCGATGGCCAGCGTTTTCTCAGTTAATTTATTTAATTCAACACCTATATAAATCGAAAACTATTGTGATAGTGAACTGTGTAATCCACCCAGAAAATTTTAAGCCGTAGAATCATTTTAATACCACTGGAAACCATGAGGTTGGTAGTTTAAATCACATTTTTATATTATGTTGTGTTTTCTTATTGGCTTCTCCATATTCCACAATTGTTTGAAAGTGGTGTAATTTTGCTGATTTTTTTTCCCGGAGCAGCCGAAACATCTCACGGCAAAATGGGAAGTGCGATTCAATAGAAAAGCTTTGTGCGGTTAAAGATGACTGGAAAATCAAGGTCAGAGTTTCCCGATTGTGGGATGTCACGTTCAACGACCAAGATGTTTCGAGCACTGAGATGGTCCTGCTTGATGAAAATGTAAGTTTCCTTGACACATGGATAATGTTTTGGATTTTATGGCATGACTTTTCTGTGTTAAATTATAGTTAAGCATCATCTGTACAGGGAGATTACATCCATGCTGTTATCAAGAAAAACATTGTTGCTTATTTCCGGCTACTGTTGAAAGAAAGGAGCATCTATATGATAAAGAAGTTTGCTGTCGTAGAGAATAAAGAAAATTTCAGAGTTGTTAGTGGCTTTTAGAGCATGATCCATTTTTATGGAACAACTTCTGTGCAAGATGTGGGAATTGAAGATAATTTAATTCCAAGACACAGATTTGATCTCCTTGATTATTCAAATCTTGAAACACGAAAGGGAAAAACATACGTTTTAACAGGTAGTATTAATGTTTTCCCAGGTTGTTGTTTCACGATCAAATGTTAACTTATTTTTCCATACATGGACAATTATGTTGGTTAATGATGGGAGTTTCGTAATTGGCAGATGTTGTTGGCCTAATAATCGGGGAGAGTGAACCAAGGAAGAACATTAATGGTGTTGGCTCTGCAGCTGCGAAAATGGTTATTGAATTGCAAGATTTGAGGTATGCATTGTCATGTTCAGTGAATTGACATTTATGTCAGTAGGTTTGTTAATAAATTGTCGTGAACGCTGTGTTATTTCCAATGCTCAGCATGAAGAAAGTACGCGTAAACATTTGGGGCCATTTAGTTGCATCATACAACAAAGAGAAGGAATCATTAAGTGATGAAGTTTTCATTGCTGTTTTTACGTCACTTCTGGTGAAAGAATATAATGGTAAATCTTTAAATTACATTGTTATGTGTGATTTAAATGTGACTATAATATGTTTTCTCCTTAAAATAGGAACTCTTTTTTTGTCGACTTCCAAATCAAGTCGAATATATATCAATCCAGAAATTGCTGAAGTTGCCGAATACAGGGAAAGGTAAGTATTTATCTTGAATAAACAGAACAGACACCTTTTAATCATTCATTTTACGCTATTTCTTCTTATATATTTGATTGATTTAAGGTAAGTATTTATCAAGGCGTCTATTTCTGTTTGGTTTCACTGAAGCATTTCTTCCCCCACATTTGATTTTATATATCATTTCAATCATTTGCATGATATTTCTTTTCCTTCATCTATATTTTATTTTTGATAATAGTCAAATCTTTAGGGGGGTTATAATGAAGTGTAAAAGCAGAGGATATTTACTGTCATCCAAAAAAGTGAAATCATTAAAATCTTTAGTAGTGAAATTACCATAATTGAAACACCTATGGACAAGAATAGAGTAGAATAATAAAAAACTTCTATCGTATTCGCCTTAAAATTGTTCTATTACAATTTAAAGCCTTCAAACAGACTTTTGTACAATTACGCTCAAGGCAATAGATCTACTAAATCTTGGAAAGAAAACAATCGAAAATGACGAAATGAATCAAGACAAGAAGAATATTGCAGAAATATTACACAAAGCTACAACAAAAAATCCAAAGGTTTGTGGGACTCTAAGTTTTTTCAAGTAGACTTTATTGGCTATTAATTTGTCAAAGACATATTTGTGGTTGATATGCTATACATTGATTTGTAGATCCGCACATTTTTTTTGCAAGGCTACAATCAAGAATGTGGCTGAAAAAAATGGTTGGTTTTATGTTTCCTGCAACGGATGCAAGAGAAAAGTTAACCAAGCTACTCAATTTTTAGATGTGACAAATGCGAAAAGACTGTTGAATATCCTGTAAATAGGTTTGTCATATCATCATGCTTTTATCGTTACTCATGTATTTAGTTTTGCAATCAAAATAGCCTACGGTAAAACTTGGTTTCCTCCAATGATGGATTTTGGTATCTTTAATTTTAGGTACAGGGTTGAGCTACAAGTGCAAGATGACTTTGGAGAAACTGTTTTTATTGCCTTTGATCAAGTAATGGAAAAGATATTTGGCATTCCAGTGGGCGATCTTCAGATGATCAATGACAATGTTAGTATTACAATCAACGCAAAGTACAACAATTCTTATTTAAGTTATATTGTAACTATTGCAAAAATTAACTTACCTATTGCACATGTTAGGAGGAAGAAGAGGAGGCAGATAACTCTTTGCCACAAGCAATTAAGAATATTATAGGGAAGTCATTTTTGTTCCTCATAAAAATAGACGCATTCGACATAAGGATGAGAACTCAAAGTTTTACTGTCATAAAAGCAACGGATGAAGGGAAGAAAGATGAAGATTTTACAATGAAGGTGTACAGTCTTTATATGTAGTTTTGCTTAATCCATATATATCAAGTGTATGCATGATTTGTTTACCATGAATTAGTCACTAAAATTTGACATGCCACTGCAGGAAAACGAAGTCTCACAGGATGAAGAAAATGAAGTGTCCCCAACAAAACAAATGTATAATTCTCCAAACTCTTCAACTCAAGATGACGAAGGGAAATATACCCCAAAGAGTGGAGCTGCAGTGACATACTCCAAAGACCTGAAGAGAAAAAGATGGTTAGTTGTAATTTTTGCCAAGCATATTCAATAATTAAATTTAGAAAGACATATTGGTAACTATTTCCGATATTTTTGTTATTGTGCAGTGATAGTGGCTGTGATTCTGAAGGCACTTAAAGGAATTTGCAGACATGACTTCTACACTGCAAACTGCATTCTGCATTGTTAATATAGGAATATTTAGTTATGTTTTCGCTTTTCCTCAACAATTTCAGATTATTGAAAGCTGAGAATTTTTATTTGAAAGTTGCTTTTGAAATATTATAAATTTCCCTTGAAAATGCTGATCATACCTTACTTTATTACGGAATTTAAACTCATTTTCATTTCGTATCTATTTGAATGTATGAAGAAGATTGCATAGAACAAGCATTAAATTATCACATTACAATCGCCTACAGACATAATTCACAGAAAATGTTAGGCCTCTTCAGCCGTTACAGTGGAAATCATCAAATAATGTTTCACGTATCTTCAACAGCACATGAAATCATCTTCGTCCGTTGCGCTTAAAGAAAATTGCTGCAGCATAATAACAATATTGAATAGGGCAACCACATATATTCTTACAACCAAATGTAACCATGACACCTATTGAAGCAGGAAACCTATATAACCATGAGGAGTGTCATACACATCTTGGAACTAGCACAGTGAAATTCTCCACAAATTCACCTAATTTACATGAATCGTCTGTGTTATATTTTCTATTTTCCTGTACGTCATTCTCCAACAGTCATCATTCCAAACTTCACTACCAAGAACCATGATAGAAGAAACAGCAAGTTCTTACACTACGATCATGGATGTTCCCAACAACATCTTGGAAGTTATAACTAAGAAAATGGTGGAAGACAACTAAACAAATTTTCATCATATATCTTTAAGGTAAGGTAAACATTACGTATTTATGTCTTGCAACATTTCACGACTATTGGCCCAGTAACATATATTTGTTAACATGTTTTGTAGTTGTCAACAACTTCGATGTGTCATTATCGCCTCATATTCTTGCATCACTGAAGTTGAACAATCTCCATGTCAAACTTCCAACGATTGACGAAGGAGGAAGATCATTTTTAGCAAGGCTTCATGCATGTGGAAATTTGAAAGCGACATTGTTACTTGGCACTGACCTCTTTTTCAACTAAAGAAACAAGACCAACGGTTGTGAATTGCTAAAACAATCAACTCTTTCAAAAGAAAAACAAAGCAAATATAATTATGGCATCGCATTGCTGTCGAAGCACAAATACAAAGGAGTTAGAACACTTCAATTACTACTTGGAAAGAATGAAAACAAACACATATTTCTGAAATGCAGAGACAACTTGAAAAGGATGTTAACTCAGGGTGCCAATCAGCACATCTCACGGACTAAGTTATGCAAGTTAAGGGGGGCCACTCATTGGCATCCAAAAACAGCAAACACTATATTACAAGATCATGAGATGGCTGTAAGTTGTCCTTTCTGTATGGTTGACATTGAGACATACAAGTTAAAGCATATGTTACCATGATGTATTCACATTTACAACACTGATTTTCATTAGTAAAGCAGTTCTTCTTACCTTTTCCGCAACGACTGTTAACCGATTTTCAGCGTCGAAAATATAAGTTGGAAGGCCTGGAGAAACCAGTAACAAATAGTGTAAGTAATACAGTTTAAAGCAATAAAGAAGAAGCTCAAATGATTTTTCATGACATGCCAATAAGCCATCCGTGAAAAAGGAATACACCAACAAGCGTTTTCTTCTTTGGTCACGACAAAGGCTTTATTGTGAATATTCATAGTTATAGGAAAAATCTTGCATGTTCATTCTGCATTGCCAAAATGAAGCAACCAACGTAACATGCCACAAAATTAAAGTACAACCTCACCCTTCAATAACCATACTCAATAAGAACAATTGCAGATCAGACCGACAAACCAACACTGCCTAACTACTACAGTTTTGTTATCGGACAAAAAGGTTTCATAGATTAATCCTATCAAATTTGGTTAAACCATCACCATTGCCAACATCAAATAGAAATCAGAACAATCACAACCCAATAGGACAATCTAACAAACAAAACATAATGCAGAAGAATTAAATCACATAAACAAACTAAATTCAGAGTCCAATAGATCAACAAAACTAAAGACACAGGCCTCTTCAGCAACTTAAAAGTTCAAACTTCCAATCAACCCACTAATGAGGACCCAAAATTTAACCCAAACTTAAGAAAATCATAGTGGTTTGCTTCACTACTAATTCTGTTGAGCATATCTTTTGTATGAGAAGAAAAACTGACACAACATTAATTGAATAACTGACTTTTTGAAGTATAACATATTACACCATTCACCTGGGCATTAATGAAATCATCAAAATTCCTTAAGTCACGCTTCAATCCTTAAATATGAAAGTTTAAAATTACTCATAATTCTTCTTGTGCCCTATCAAAGACAAACGCAACACCCACTGTCCCACTTACACATAATTCGAAAAAGAATATGAACGACTGGACGACCACGTCGTCGCCATTTGAAGCCAGAAGAAAACGGAGAAACATTTTAGATTCAAAGAGAACGACAAAAGCCGAGATTAGCCAAATGAATACACAGCATGATTCTGGTTTAACTCTATATCTCAATATATGTTGTATGTGATTTTTCATATTCACATAAATCAACTGAAGTTCATCAGCAAAATTCATCACTAGGTCTTTCATCAAACACAAGGAATACGACAAACAAGTTGCCATCACCAACAACACCAGTTGATGCAAGAAGACAAAGGAAGCTTATCTTAAACTCAAAGAAAGCTGGAACTTCCAATGTTAATCAACAAAACACAGAACAGGGAGTTTCAGTACCGCAGAAAATTTATTCTACAGGTATGAAGCACTGTAACAATATGTCCCAAAATTGTTTACTCTTCCTTACTAACTTCATACTACTGTATATTTCTCTGTCACTATGTATTATTCCATTCAAATCAAGATGTTCATCTTCACCATTTCAAAAAAAAAAAATTAACAAATACCATACATACTAAACGCATATCTTCTGCAGGAAGATATTCCAAAAAATCCAACTACAAAAGGAAACTTCCTTCAGATGAAGTTCATCAGAGTACTACAAACCAAAAAAAAAACAGAAAGCAAATCGACACAGAGTCTATTTGTGCAACAGTACAAACAGCAGCTGCAACTCAAACAAGTGAAAAAACATGACACTAAAGTCACCATAGTGCTGTAAATATAGAAATTACAAAACCAAACGATCACTCATTGTTTCCGATGAAACATGGAAATTGCAGCTTATGCAGACATTGGAAAACCTCAACACGAATGCAGGTTTTGCGGTGCTGTCATGTGGCATGAAGAACGCGTGAAAAATGCCCGTAATAATATCAACTTCACTATGTGTTGCCAGCAGGGGAAAATAAAGCTACCCTTAATGAAGGAACCCCCTCACCCACTCAAGCAACTTCTAGATTACAAAGGAGGGAAAAGAAGCTCAAAGTTCAGAGATAACATCAGAGCATACTGTTGAGATTGGAATGAATTTCTTGATCAAGATTGAAGTCAAAGCCTTATAGGAAGTGATACAAGCCAAAGAAGCAGTGTTTGTGCCCGTGTCTTGGCTTGACGAGTTTTTTGGACTACACGGACACGAAGGAATGACCGTGTCTCAAGGAGCCTTGTCCGTGTCTTTACTTCACTAACCGTGTAACGAATTCTGATGGGATAATTAGGGTTTTTCTAATTGGTTTTGACTTGTATTACTTGTTAATTATATAAGGGGGGCTTGAGAACGTCTTAGGGTGTCTTTTGGCAATGTGTAACTCTGAATAATAAAATATTTGTGCTCTGTCCATGGACGTAAATCGATTATTGATCGAACCACGTAAATCTTGTGTTCTTGTGTGATTACTTTTTGTTATTCCGCGTATCTTCTATCGTTGATTTTGCAGTACAAGTAGGGTTCCATTTGTATGTATATAGTATCGAGAGAGTAAGGGCGATGAGGGAGCAGTGTAATGGTAATTGTAGGAGTACAATCAAGTGATGGTGGGAGCAGGAGTTGTTGCAGGTAATGATATATATAGAGATTTGTGCTGTATTTGATGGATATAGTGTAGTGCTTAAGACATTTATGTGTTACCGAAAATGGAAATCCAAAGAAAGCTGCGCCGCAACTCCCATCATCTCTTACTTGTATTACTAATTCACAGCTACCCTATTTATTTATACATCGTTTCTAATTTATTGAGATAAGCAGGATTTCTTATAGAGGGGAGTTTTCTTGGCTTTATTGTCAGTTCTGTATAGTTGGCAGAAAGGGGAGTCTCTCTCTAGCTGCTCTACTCCTCTCAATCCACTTGGTGAGTTTGAGCTCGGGATGGGAGTTTATAGCTAATTCTTTCTCGCCTTTTTGTGTGGTGTAGAGTTGCATTTTTGTATAGTTTTTGGCAATAAAATTTTTGACCTTTATTGACCAAAAAAATATTATCTTTTTTTACTAGATACGCTCCTCGATTATGCCTCCGTCGTCCATAATCTATTTAATGGTTGTTGAGCAAATATGAATAATTAACAAACCTATACTAATTAACATAATATAATTAACTTAAACTATATCTTTGAGATTAATTGGTTATTTTATTGCCAAAAAAAGAGAGGTATACGACTACAAATTTCACCAACAGATCACACACCCCAAACCCAGCCTTACATTTTACAAAGAGTCAAAAAATTAACAATCGAAAAACTATTGACTAAAAAACAATGGTTATGTTTAGTTTAGAAAATAAAAAAACTTTTCTGTTTCTTATTTTCTGTTTTGTTTCTATTTTTTAAAAATTAAAAATATTTAGAAAATATATTTACTAATTAAAAAAATGTTTTGAACAAATTTTTCATTTTTCTATCACTGTTTTCTAACTTTTTAAAAAACAATAGAATTTTTTTAATTAAAAAGCTTCGATAGTTTTGAGATTGGAAAAAAGAACAACTAAAACGTTTAAATAATACATATTTTCATTTATATAATTTCGTTACAATTGTTTTAACCTTTTTTTTGCCAAATAATCGGGAGGAAACCGGAACTTTTCTTTACAAAACAAAAAATGGCCATATAGGATTCTAATACGTTTTTGCAACACAGTAAATTTTTTCCAGCATAAGCAAAAGAGGGTCAAATATAGCAAGTCAATATGGAAGAGGCTTGGAGATAAAGAAAATGTAGTGTTTGGTGGTCGAATTCAGCAGACGGCTTGGAGGAAAGGTGCATTCACCGAAAAGCTGAAGCATGTATCTTGGACTTGAAGACATTATTGTAACATTAAGAGGGAAGCAACCAAAAAAAAAAAGACAGATTAACTTCATCCTTTTATTTTATAATATGAAATCAAAATCTTCATAAGCCAGAAACATAATGGATTATGGATGTCTACTTCTTCTATTTTTGTAAATATGAATTCATATATGAAGAAATCGACTACCGGTTTAACTAATAAACAGTATAATATAGTAGGTTCGAATTACCTACTTCGATTCAAGCGGAAGACAATAGCAGCCAATAGCGAAACATGACTGGATCTGATGTTGGTCTCACGAGCAAATCACGGTTGAGAAGTCAACGAGAGTGCTCGTCTCTTTCGCAATCTAGATGCTACGAGGATCGATGCAGGGCTCAGTGGGGTGGAAGAGCGGTGAAGAGGTGTCGACCTCTCTCTCTCACGTTGCGAGGTTTTCCCTCTATTCTCTTTTTGTGTGTGTGTGTGTTGGTTATGGAAAAAGAGAAAATATCTTCTTTATATAGGCCCTCAAATGAGCTCGTGGGCCTAGGCTATGGGCTTGGGCTCATGGGCCCGGTCTATTCCCAACTCAACCGGACTTGCCAATTAGTCTCGGTTCATGGCCCCGGTTCACACTTTGACCGACTGGGTTTGGTTCATATGTCATGGGCGAACCGTTTTTTCCAACATCTCCTACTGGCACATGACGGAACCATAACTCGTCATGGATAATGATGGAACTAATACCAATCATGATAATGACCTCATGTCATACATCATCATGTAACATGATTAACACTCACATAACCATACTCGATCCTTTCGTCATACAGGCAAATAGGCTGCACGACCAACATACAATGAGAGTGTATTTGCTATACACCTGTTAAGGTTATATAACAGCTCTTAACGCAATCCTGCTAGAAGGCGTCTCTTGCAGGACAACTCCATTATGCCAAAGTGTATGCAACAACAGTACAATCTGCTGGAACATATGCATTTCCCTAGTTCGTAACAACACAATCGTTGCTTTCGAACTTCTCGATCTCACAAAAGTTTTACTCATAGTTCATACATCATATGACATAACACATAAGAGCAAGCTTAGCAAACTTTTGTGACTAGTGTGAATGCATCTAGAAACGAACTTCTCCTCTTACACCAGACAATCCATATAGCTAAGTTTACTTGCTCAGCTAGTCATGCTTGGTCGAATCAATCATGACTATTAATGACAAGCTAAAGTAACCAAACTCCACTACACATTTTGAATGTGTTAAGGGTTCTAAGGGTAGGTAATACTGAGAACCGCATGTTCATGACAATGTCTCACACTAGGAAAAGTGAGATCATTTTTTCTTATCTTTTCCATCCCTATGGTCGTGTGTATAGAGCACACATGGTATGATCATATGTTGTGGTGTTATTTCCTTCTCTTGGAGGAGATCATGTTTATTTATTTTGTCAACACCACACAAAAGCTTCAATTTCGATGCATTTTGCCATCTAATCTTAATCCACACCTAACAGGATTACTCTTGACTTTAAGACAGAATATATTAAAAGTCTCTCAATTTTAGCATCTTATCAATTTAATGATCGCATATGAGTTTATCCTATGGCGTACGTCTCTTTTCATACGACTTTATCTTGCCCCTTTTATAATGAACTCATCACTGTAAAATGCAAGACGACCTTTTGTTTATGAACACGCTATCTACTGCATTCAAAACCAGCATCATCTTAGTTCTTCCCTCAACAAACTGGGAAAACTAAGGTAAATACTCGTGTGAGTGGGTTACTTATCTGTCCAACATGCTTTCACATTCAACGTTATTGCAAATTTTAACTCTCAATATTTGCGCTCGTGTATTGCCCACAATGATCTTATTAAAGATCATGTTTTAAGGGATTACACATTTCTTGTGCCATGCGGGTCTTAAGGAACTTATTCTTTATAGACTTTTATTAACGGATCTAAAACCACGCCTCTTATGGACTTATATTCCAAGTTCACTTCTTATTGTGAAACTTGTACTCAAAATTTACTTTTCCTTGTGCAACCAAATGTCTTACAAAATGATACTTGATCTCAATTTGCTTAGACTTATATTGGATCTTCTCGATCCTTAAGTAATCGAGGTTCACTGTCACCAAGGACTGTCTAAGATTCTTTAGGTGGTTAGTGCTAAGTGGATCATTCCACTACATAGCTAATCTACTCATTGCATTGCAGCTAATGAAGCCTCATCTTCTTTTTCCACACACTTATATGTGTTCCTCACTATTATGTGGAATGACTTTTCTGCCAAATAAGAACACATAAGTAGATATGGACGTCCCTCTCATCCACATCACTTGTCCAACTAGCAACTATGTCTCATTTTATTGCAAGCCCTTGCAATAACACAATACCTTGCAATGTCTCTAAAGCATGCAAGTATCTTGCTTACTACTTTCCAACATTCTCATTATATATTGGATCATTATTTGCTAGTTAACTTAACAACATAGCAAACCCTAGGCATTGTATACACGTAGGTACAAACATATGTACTACAAGATATGGTCTTGTAATCAACACATGTATTCTATATTACAAAATACGTTCAGATGACATTCATATGAAGAACATTCCTTACATGTTCTTTCTTACACATAGGTTTATGGACACATGTACTTGCTAAAAGACTTGCTTTTAGTCAAGGGGTTACCTTATAGGTTATGCATTTTTGCATCTTGAAGCATTTAAGTACTTTGTTGATCCATCTCACTTGAATAGGTACAATAATCTACTCGAATGATATCTTGGAATTTGACTCCAAGGTCAACCCATATTAGTAATCTCAAAGTTGGATATCAACCAATCTTTGGAGTTATTCAAGTATGGTAGACTTTTCTAGCTAAAAGCATGATGTTCATACTAGGTCAGAATGACAATATTCACCTTGGCAGTATAATAACATATATAAATATACCATCACTCTTGAAAAAATATCTAAGGTCAAACCTTGAACAATGAAATCATTAGTTTAAACCTTATGAATTTCAACTCCAAATTAGGCTAACCATATAGCTTTTTACTCTAAATTCTCTATTGAGAAAATGAGTTTGTACATCTAATTGATGTAGGTCGAGATATAGACTAGCTTAAATGTCAAAGTCTATTTGATGAAGGTAAATCTTTCAACAAGATGAACTTTCAAATATTGTTGACTAAATCCCCTTTAACAATTATCGATGTCTTACTCGATTTATTGCTAACGTATCCATTTATCTCCAATGGGTGCTTGCCCTTTCGGTAGATTAACCAATTCTCAAACATGGTTCAATCTTAAATGTCATTCGCACTTCCATTGCTTGATCCATATAATTTACACTGGGATAAGTGAATCTTTAACATGCTTGTAGGTTCATCCTTGACTTGTGGGATTGCTAAAAGGATCACGATTGATTCATTTATCGAAAAAATGTCGTCATGAGACTTTACCAAAATAATCACGATCGATTCATTTATCGAAAAAATTTCTTCATGAGACTTTATACCTTTTAGTTCTATGCATTTTCGAAATGCTCCCATTGTGTTCAAGTTCCCTACTCCTACAGGAAAATAGGAATATAATGGTCCACCTAGGTTCTAGATCCATAGAGGAACTCCCACTAGGATCAAGTTCCCTACTCCCATTGAAAAATAGGAATCTTACTTCCACCAAAGTCAAGATCAGGAACATCCGCACATGCTTGAGGTAGATGAGATAAAAGTTGAATCGCTCCATGATCTAGTCGATGCATTCTTCTCCGAAAAAGAGATGGCAATCACTTGGATCGATGAATCAATTTCTTGAGATTTTAAAATCTTAAACTGTTCTAAGACTTTTTGATGCATTTCTTTCAGAGAAAGAGATAACAATCGTTTAGTTTAGATCGATCCTTTGATATTTTAAAATCTAATGATGTAATTTACTGATTTAATTAGCTAACTTTCTTCCTCATCCCTCATCCACCTCAAGAATTCTCTTACTATGATAAAGTGATCTTGAGGGTCTTAGTTCCTTAGTCTTAAAGAAAGTGAAATCTTTTCCACTTTATCCAGTTAAGAAATCTAGTCCCTTAGAATGCGACTTCTTATAACTCGTTATTATGTCAATTTCTCATTATCCCATCACAAATGTGTCATTTTGACATAGCAGGGTGTCTAAAGCCTTTTGCCTCTTGGTCGTTTCAACCAAGGTACCGTAGACATTGGCGATACATCTCTTGATTTTAGGTGATTTAGGTTATACGTTCGACCAATCCACAACTCAATAGATGTATAAGTAACGTACGTAGAAGGTATATAGATTTTGAACGTTGTGGCATCAGTCATCATAGTTCTTACCAGATTGACGAGAGTTACCAGATTGAGGAGAGTTTCATTTCTCTTCTCTACTACACGTAGTATTCGTAGAGTATAGGAACAAACATCTTATGTTCACTTCCCTTTCATCACACAAAGCTTTGAATTCGTCTTGTAGACATTCACGACCTGAGTCGATTTACAAAATTTTATTTGGTTCTCATCTTGACTTACAAGAAGTAAGAACTAACTTGACTATTCTTACTTATGAGAAATCAAATACATATGATCGTACCTCTCATAATCATATATACATGAGTGATGAAGTAGTAGGCATTAACCTTGCCCTCTCATTCTTTTAGATGTCAAACATCAAAAGTGGATTAATAACAATAGGTATTTAGTGCTAAATGCCTTTTGAAATGATTTTCTGTCTAGTATCCCTTCTTTGCAATGCTCGCAATTAGATAATTTAAACTTGCATAATTGTCTAATACTCCTACTTGAGCTAATCGATGTAGTCAATTTTTTCAAAGTGGTTGAGTTGCGTGCATTATCTTCACATAATTCTTTATAAGCACGTGAAGTAGCAACGAATAAAAACTAGGTTTTCAATAGTCAGGTTCTTCACCTTAACTAAGAAACCACTTTTAGTGCCAAAGTAGTCACCCAGTCAAACACAATCTAACAAATGTTGTTATTTTTAGAACATAAATTGAAGGCAAACTTCAATAAGTTCGTGACAGAATCTATTGCAAGAAAATGTTTGAATTTTGCGCAAGACTATCTCACACAAACCAACACCTTCAACTCTCACTTTCAAGTTTTAACTCGCATATTCAACTTGTTCCATCTTAGAAATAGTTGATATCTAATGAAGTTACGTCTAAGCTTATTATAAGAATCCTTGAAGTTGAACTAATTGTCACCTAACGACGAAATTCAATTAAGAACAATGTAACTCTCTTCACTTGCATGAGTTTGAGTAACATACCCTCAAAGGTGCATCTTCCCACATGTGATGTGTCTTTGATAGTTTAACATTTTACTTGTAAAATGTTAACATTGTTTACATTCAAGAATTTCCTCAAAATTCTATCTACTCTTTCACTTCTTAAGGAATAAGGTTCTTAAACCTTTTTTCTTGCCTTTGTATTGAAATTTATACAATAGAATAAGACATTATCAAATTCCTCACGTTCTCATGTTTGAGATAAGCGTGGGTTAAGTGCAGCCGATATGCTCCTAACTTATAGGCAAGAAGTGAATAGCAATTTTGGACGTCGTAATTGATCAATTTATGACCAATATCACTAGCTCTCTAATTATATAGGTCTTTTGCCTTTACTCACATAATTAAGACATTGGTGAAATTTATCGGTATTAATGGTTTAAGACCACTAGTGTAGTTAGTGTCATGCCAACTAACTGCTCCTTAAATGCAAGTTGTAAATACATTGCATCTTGATACTTGTAAAATAGCCAAGTGAATTCATCATCTTTTATACTAACAAGATGATGAATGTAGTGGGATTTTCTTACTTCCACATCCCATAGACATTTCAGTCCAAAATGTGTCGAGTGGTATTCTACTCCTCTTTGAATTTGGTCATAATCAAGTTCAATAGAGCACGAGCTTTTACTCTTAGAGTACACGCTAGATTTCTATGATATAGGATTTATGATTGTTGTCGCCTAAGTTCAATATAGCTCAATCATACATTTTTGCATGGCTCGGCATCAATCGATTTTTCAAGCAGTGAGTAACACAAATACACATAACAAACAATAAGACCTCATTGCACACAAGCAGTTTTCATAACAATACATATATATTTACCATCTAACTAAAAATTAAACTAGTATAACCTCTTATTAAACTTTGAATCGAAACGTATACTAGGTGTACATTTACCATCTTGGTCTTAATAATTAACTATACTATATTTAATTTCGTAGACAGTAAATAATATCTGTTTGGATTCACTTTTAAAGTACCCGTGACTTGAGGATTCATGTTGGTCATCTCAATTATCAAGACAAACTCTATAATTGGGTAATATATTCAACATATAAAAAATATTGCAAATTAAATTAAGGCAAATCAGCACAATAATTAGCCAAAACAATAAATAAAATCATCATCATTTATTGAACCAACATACAATCCAAACAATCTTTCTCAATGTCAATATTCATACATTAACATTGAGTTGCATCAACACACAGACAATGCTTACAAATATCCTCATCATAATACTACACGAATATAGTATTAAGCCTATGTTTGTCAATTTGGATACACGATGGACCTTTTCCAAAGTGTTCAAATAGTATTCATAAGTGGTAGTACCAACTTATCAACAATTCTATTAATTATACGACCGTAAAGTGGATCTCTCACTTCTCACGATTTCTCTTCGCGATCATGGTGTAATATTGGACATACCAATTTTAAAACATTTTTACTCTTTAAAATCTCTAAGTGGCCTTCAATGACACTTAGGTGACCATGTTGCCATAAAATTCTAATATGGACCAATGAACTAGCCAATACCGGTGATGATAATTCATTATTTTTTTATAAAATAAGCGAACATTCATCACCTTTGCTCACTTAATGCACAATTAAATTCTTCCATTGTGACCATCATCTTCCCAAAATACACACTTTGGGAGTCCTACAAATTCTTCCTTAATTCGCACTTTGCTTAATGCAATATGGTTTTTACGTCATTTGTTTATTTGTAATAAATTACAAATAAAATGGGTATATACGTACTCGCGTATTAGCCAAATAATTAGAATTTCATCCCAATTATCTAATGAGGACCATATTAACACCTTTTCAAATCAATTATTCCAAAAACTAATTTATAGAATTAATTCTTGGCAAAAACACAATTTTCACAATTTTTTAATAATTTTTGACACTCAAAAATTGAGAACATTAGTTTTAGAACTCAAAAAACTATGAAAAATATGCCAAAACTTCTAGAAAAATCTAAATTTTAATTATACCAAAAGTTTCACAAATTTTGGTGGTCGGAACACTGTGCACTCACCCCATGGAAGACACACGTGCTTCCATGCGCCACAAGCAATGTCATCCGTGCTACATGCGCCATCGCAAGCTCCTCCACGAGGGCCTCTCCACTGCTGCCACGTGTCAAATTAGCTTGGCACCATTTGTCAGCACAACACTTGTCTCCTTTTGAATGGTCCACGTGTCCATCACATGGTGCTGAAGCGCCTGCAACATGGCACAAATTTCCCATGTGGCAGTCCTTGGTTGGTCCAAATTGATGTCGTGGCGAACACGTCATTATGACATGTGGCGTTCTGCGTGGCTCATTCGCCACGTGTCTCGTGGGGTTGGTCCACGTTTTTGTTCAGTCAACGTTGACTGAGTCTGTCTCTGCCACGTGTCACATCGTGAGTAATTCGTGTGGTTTCCTTCAACCAATCATAAATTACCACGAATGTCATGTGGCGCGTTTTGATTGGTCCACGTTCATCCAATAAGAATTTGTCACGTCGTCTTATTAGATCAAATGAAAAAATTCATCTGGAAGCTTCCCTCTCAGTATTTTTTGATCGGGTTTTCGTCAATTTGACGACCTTCCCGATGGAATTTCACAATGAAACTTGGGAAGATAATGTTTTTGAGGTCACTGATCTCAAATTTTTTGTCAGATTTTCCAAAATCCAACTTTCAATTTTTTGCTCCAGACGGAGTTGAACCAAAAACGATGTTGCTATAAGGAGACCGGCAATATTTTCAAAATATATTCAAAATATTCGTGTTGACTCTGATACCAATGAAAGAATCAACTACCGGTTTAACTAATAAACAATATAATATAGTAGGTTTGAGTTAGCTGTCTCGATTCTAGCGGAAGACAATAGCAACCAGCAGTGGAATATGACCGGGTCCGATGTTGGTCTCGCGAGCAAACCACGGTCGAGAAGTCGACGAGAATGCTTGTCTCTTTTCATAACCTAGATGCCACGTGGATCAATGCAGGGCTCAGTAGGGCGGAAGAGCAGTGAAGAGGTGTCAACCTCTCTCTTTCTCTCACGTTGAGAGATTTTCCCTCTCTTCTCTTTTTGTGTGTGTGTTGGTTATGGAAAAAGAGAAAATATCTTCTTTATATAGGCCCTCAAATAGGCTCGTGGGCCTAGGCCTGTGGGATGGGGCCCATGGACCCGATCTATTATCAACTCAATCGGACTTATCAATTAGTCTCGGTTCATACATTGACCGATCGTGTTTGGTTCACCCGTCATGGACATACCTTTTTTTCCAACAATATATTATATTTATTCTCTAGGTCCCATTTTAATAAACAATTTTCTTATTTTTGGTGTTCCAAATTATAGACATCTTTTTCCTCTCTTTCCATTAATTAAGTTACAAAATCATCACAAAAGGCGAAACTACTCGTAGTCGAGGGGTTATGGCCTCTACAAACTTTTCATTTTCTTTCAAGACCTTAGTGTCCATACAAGTATAACTGACACATTTAGTTTTTTTTTTATGTTATGCCCCTTCAACTTCATTATTTTCATAATATTTAAGTATATAGATAGTTCAAAATAATATAATTGGCCTCCTTTTCTATTAGTTTTAATGTTATGATTAACACTTAAAATGTAACAATTTAAACAATAAATTTAATATTTGTACAATAAAAGTTTTACTTATCAATATTAATTATCATTTGTTAATTATCAATGTTCCACACATTTTTAGTATTTGTTATATGTTATCTGTTTGAGACTATATACATATATTTTATATTGGATTTTCATTTGAACTGTTAATTATTGATAAATGAATTTCAGTCACCTGTAGCTAATTAAGTAAATTACTCAATAAATCAAATAACTTTAATAACTGAAAACTGGGTAGTATAATTTGATCCCTGAGGCTTGTAAGGGTCAGGCTGGACTTCTAGCTCATTCGCTCATCTTGTTTGATCCCTGAGGCTAACTTTATATGCTAGTCATGGTTCCTTAGTTGGATCGTGACAGTTTCTCTCTCATTCGCTCTTCCTTCTGTCGTCCTTTCTCTCTCTTTCTATTTGTGTCTTCATCTCAATGGTGAAGGTGTTGTCGATGAACAACGGATCTGGACGACACAAGATGTGGCGAATGGAAATCGCAAACAAGATGTGTTGTGGCGGCGACTAGTGTTTCAAAACACTAACTAAACTACCTCTCCCATATTATTGGAGATTTACGTAATCTGTCACTATAATTTTTGAAAATTAAAAGTGAGTCCCTGAAAATTTGTAATTAGCCCCTAAAATCAGTTTAAAAAATTTGTGATTGAATCGTACATCATTTGTTCACTAGGTGCACTTATTTATACCATTTTGTACTCCTTTGGGAACAGAATTAATTAAGTCAGTTTAATAATCAATTTTGTAAACAATTCTAACACTATTTGTAAATTGTTTGTACACTCGTTTACACTAATTTTACACTAAAAATAATTCTAAACTAATTTGATTTAAAATAATATTAAATTTAAATCAGATCAACTCAAATGAACTAAAATAGTTCAAATTTAATTTGTAAACCATTTGTGGATTCTTTGTACATCACTTGTGCACCAGTTGTGCACCACTTGTGTAACCCTGAGCAAATGCTGAGAAATTTTTTTTCGCAATATTTCTTCAATTTCTCATGAGGTTGCCAATTTTTTCATGTAGATTTAAATCCTGATAGTTATACAATTAATTTTAGCCCTTTCTAATAATTCTAAAAATAGTTTGTGTATATTTTTAAAATGGTGGCATATTAAACTCAACTTCAAAACTCAAAGGGAAAGAATAAACATTGCATGCCATGCCGTTTAGTATATTCAGTTTTCCTGTACACTTCAATTTTCCAGCTTACATTTAGCCCCAGAAAAAAAATTGCAATTTGGACTCGAGGATCGTTGGACAAGCTTCCCACATACAAAAATTTGATAAGATATAGCTGAACCAAGTTATTAATGAAATATCAGACAAGGCCAAAAAGCACAAGAAGGCTTCTGTGTATTTACAGCACCACGATGGTAGAGGTATCTGCAATCCTTCCGATTACTGAGCCTAGGACGATATTTCATTTGGCCATCCAATATTTCCAAGGCTTGCATAATTTCAGATATGCTAGGGGCTATGCAAGTTACGCAGATGGTCAACCACATCATAAGAACTGCTAAGTTGCTGGTAATCAGCTCGATGAAGAAGATGTCCATGGACTTGTGTAGATGCCTTG
>CAODLS011119563.1:0-18910 GCA_948243855.1 Flueggea neowawraea | reverse complement strand
TCTTATGCCCCATACAAATATCAGCATCATCAGCATGAAATTATCCGAAAAGCAATTACATGTCACTTACCAGGCCTTTCGGGATTCAAATTACTTTGACGAAGAGCAAGTTTCGCCTCAACTGATTTCTTAACCTCCTCGAGGCCAGCAGCAGCTTCCTGCAAACAACACACTCGACGCTCAACATTTACTCATCCAAACACAGCGTAGTCACAAGCCACAAGGGTCCTAACAAACATTTGTTGAACACAAAAATTTTCAATTGAAAATAACTACAACTATTCAGCAGCAGAAACGTTAATCTGACCTCATCGTCTTGCTTTCCGTGAGGCTCACCGGCAACAACGCGGCACTCGTCCTCTTGATGATCCATCCTTCCAACTTTCTATGACAAAAACAAACCTATTTCTATATATTTACCGTAAACGAACCTGTACAATCGACACAATAAATGTATTTCAATAGAAAGACACAAAAACCTAGCAGAATCAGCGAAAACAGTTATGAGAACGAATACAGAAGAAGATGCGGTTATTATAACAGCACTGCAGCAGAGCATAAACTTTCGGCGTATGTGAGCGTAGTTAGGATTCGGGCTTTACCTGATCGGAGATTGAAGCGGAGGAGGCGCCGGGAAAGTGTGGATTTCAGTGGTGGGGAAAAGCGAGAGAGGCCGACCCCAGGATTGGTTGATTTGGATCCAAGAGAGTAATGAAAATCCAAATTTAGGAACCGACTTACTTAAACCGGATTCTGAGTCGTGTTGGTCCGTTTAAACATCGCGAGTCGTGGATATTGGTCAGATGACCGTAGATTAGTAATTGCTTGACAGTAGCCGTCCGATCTGCTAACTTTGCTATTCTGTTTGGTTTTTAACCTTTTTTTTTTCCTTCATAAATATGGAAATTTCTATAGATTTTTTTTGTCTGTGCGGAAAAAATGGAAAAGAGATTTATAACATGCATATTTTGGAAGCATTCCTAATTATATAATTATTTTTTTAGACCACGAGGTATTTTGGGTGAATTTTAATAGTTGGCGGCACTTTCAAGCTATTTACTACACTTAGACTAATTCTTATTCGAGCTGAGATTGTATTTTTTAGGAGACAAAGCTCTGGCCTATGTTTTAAATAACTGCACACAAAGGGTTCAAACTCACGGCCTTATTTAAGTTAGGGGAGATTCACATTATCTCACATGCATTCTGGTGTTTAATTATATGATTATTGAATTACAATAATACCATATTATCTTTTTTCAAAATGGGGATATTCAAATAAATACAAGGAAAAGAACATATTTAAATGGGTGCAAAAACAGAAAAAAAAATCCTATAAGAAATTAGGAGTGGTGAAAATAAACTTGGTTGTTCAAAACAAATTTGTGTTCAAAAAATACAAAATAGAGAATTAATTTACTGTTTTTCAACAAAAATAGAAAGTAATAATTGATCATTGTAAGAATTAACTAAAAAGTCCCTTTTTATTTAAACAATGCAGTTTTAAATATTTTATAAAATTTCATTTGTTTTAAGTATATTCAACAGTGTTTAAAATGTTTGAAAACTCCAGTATATATTTTTGTATTTTTGCATCATCTAATCCACTAAATGTGGTTTTGTTAACCGATATCCAATCTATTAATAACAATTTTTTGCACAAGATATCTAATCTGGTTAATTCAAGGACGTTTGCAGATTACCCGTTACAATGGTAAAGCTTATAATTAGCTTTCAATCAAATCAAAAGATGGCTCAAAAGTCTATAAATAACAAATAATAAAGTCGCCATCCCAATGTGAACCCAAAACTAATTTAGATGATGATCAAAAAAAGAAACCAAAATTCTCATTCGAGGTTTTCAAGGTATCCCACTCATATAGGACCTGCCTTTGTGTAATTAATACAAGCCAGCAACTTCAAACTGTAAAAGACCTTGAAAAAAAAAAGACAAAATAGAACAATCTTTCAAAAATTCGAACACCAAAACAAAGGGATTAATGTTTGTTTGGTGGTTTACGTTGTCTACTAAATTGTCGTTATTTCAATACACGTCGAAGGATATTTTGATAAATTGGTAAATATAATTTTGAATCGAAATATAAAAATTTGTTTCAAGTCAGGCGACAATATCTTTTGAAACAAAAATATAGCAAACCAAATTTAGAACCTATTTACAGCTTATAAATTCCACAAACTTCCTCTCCAAAATCATCTTTCATATCAAAACCAAGAGAAGCCAACATGGCTACTTCGGCAATGAAAGTGGTTTCATGTGTGTTTGTGATGATGGTGATGACACAAATGTCCTGCACAACGTTGGTTGCGTCGAAACCACAGCTTGAAGCGGCCATGGACAAGTTCATGGGTTCTCCTCCGAAGACTAAAGAAGCCGGTGGCTATGCCGTTGGAATGCCTCTCTATAGAACAAAAGATGGAAAGGTTGTTCCACAGAAACCCGACCCAGTTATTCTTCATGCTCAGCCTCCATCGTCCAACTGAAATTTCCTCATTGTACATGAAATGATCCTAGGATGTGTTTAATTATGTGTTTTTGTCACCATTCTTGGTTTTATTATCGTAAATGGTCCATTATACGGTTGTAAAATAAAAATTGATATCGATTGCTACTTTCTTTGCACAATATTACTATTTTTTTTATCAATGTTTGCAAATATTAATTAATTCTTTACCATTGCATGCAAATTAATATTTTGTGATAAAGAAGATTAGACGTACTATTCAACTCAAAATATATTGTTTAAAGAAGTTTTTAATAATTTGTAGAGTTTTTTAAATAAAATTATTAATTAGTTTAATTGTTTCAACAATATTATAAAAATTGTGTTTTATTTATTTTTTATAAACATATAATATTAATTTATATTTCAAATCAAAATGGATAAAAAATTTGGTAACCGCCCAGACAGGCGACGACAACTTTAGAGACCAATAGAGGAGCCGCCACCACCATCAAGTCCCAAACAAACCGTCCTTCTCCAGAAAATCGTCCATGAAATGACCCATAAAAAACCAACCACCCAACGATCCGTTGGTTGTGAAAACCCCACCCCACAACAATCTTCTTAGCCATGTTAAAAATCACCAAAACTGGACACACAGTAGACCACACTCCATCGAGGAGACAAAAACAAAACAAAGAGATTGAAGAATGCACACACAACCATGGGGAACAAAACTGGAAAAGCATACCTATACACACATGACATCCTGCCATGATAAGCAAAGGAAGAGGACCACAAGGGTCCAAAATCTGACAAGAGCCGGCAAAAACAGACAGAAACCATCAGGAACCGCCAAGCTTAGAGAATTTTTGGGAGAAAGAGAGAAGTGACAGTATTGTCAAAGTGTCTCTTGATGATACATGCGGATTTCTTCGTACAAAGAAATCATGTCTTAAACAAAACCAATGATTGTTTCATAATTAAAACTTGCAATTATTTCATTTTAATTTGGTGATCGAGTATATGGGTGATAATTTAGTGGTTTATGGCATGCTTTCACCACGCATAAACTCAAGTTCAAACTCACACAGAGACGATTTCTAGAGGCATTTAAGCCTCATATCAAAATTACTATGTCTCAATAGTGGTATTAAAGTGATGTAACTTAATTTTTTTCAAATTTAAATCATGGCTGTTAAAACATTTCATACTCAAAGAAGGTCTGTTTAGTTACACCTTCATCATTGCAGGAAGAAACAAGGGAAAAAATCTTGGCTGGCACCGTGGCACGGTAGAAACACAGTCGAGGCTTCGTATTCCAGAAGAGTTTGAGAGTGAGGTTGAGGTCACCTTTGTGTCATCTTAAGGATCACTCATTCAAGGAGTTTGTTTGACTTGCTTACTGTTATGCAAATCTGTCAAAATCACCTGCTTAGATGTTGACAAAATTTTCTCTTGATCAACTACACATAAGGGTTTGTTTGAAATGGTAATTTAAGAAGTATAATTATTTCATTAATCCCATTACCACTAGGCTCAATGGAAATTGTTAAATATTGACAAACAACGATTAATACCCAGAAGTAAAAAACAACGTTAATTATCGCGATCAAATCCAGAGACTACCATAGAACCAATTTTTAACATATGGGTTTGACTTGGAAGTAAAATGTGTCAGAACAGCTGTCAGATGGGTAGCTTGTAGTCCCAAACCTTACTCCCTCGTCTCTTAAAGTCCCGTTAACACTTGGCGAATGCCTTTGACCAATCTGGGTTAGATTTTCACACTGTTATTTTCACTTCACTCTTCCTTAAATAAATCCACATCATACTCTGTCTCTCTTTATCATTCCTTCTCTCTCTGTTTCTTGCTCTGTTCTAGAGCAGAACAATTTTTTCTGTTAAAGTTACGGTTTTCAGTGTATGTCAATGGAAGGTTACGGATTCAAGAAGAACCCAGAAAGGAAAAGGATGAGACTGCCTCCACGAAGGGGTCAAATTAAGCTCAAGATATTCAGGAAGTTGGTGAAGAAACTGAAGTTTCTGTTATCAGTTTCTGCTATCACAAAGAAGAAGATTTCATCTACTGGTGCAGACAATTTGGATGAGAATTCTGAGTCTTGAGTGTCATGGAATTGACAGAAGAAGGTTTTATAATTATAATTCGCTTCAAAATCTTCACACGAAATGAATTTGACCGTGACGGGGCGGTTAGTACAAGTATACTCCTATAAGTTAAAATGGTATATGTGACTCAACAGCATTCAGGGTTTAGTTTATTGAGCTTTGTTGTTAACACACTGTGGTTTATAGATTATAGCACCTGTGTCTGTGTTGATTTTTTGTATAAATGGAACAATTATAGATTTTTCTGATTTCGTATCTGTGTTTTATCTTGTTTGTTCTTTAACTTGGATGCTCTTCGTTCATCAAAACAGAGTGGAGCCATTTCATGATTTTGCATGATTTTGTGCATATCACATATTTTCGTTTTACAGTGTACCCTTTTAAAAGTAGTGTTACTATTTCTATCTTTTAATATTTATAAACGTGGAGAGGTCCACTTACTCTAAGGTCTCGTTTGGTATGTTTATAGAATTTTTAAGAATTTAATTATTAAAAAAATATATTACTTAGAAAATTAATTATTGAAGAAGTGTAATTTTTATGTATTTGAAGAAAATACAATTATTGACAAAGTGTGATTGTAATATATTTTTTTTATTATTTAAAGACCATAATGTCCTTCAAATAAATACAATAATTTTAAAAGAAAGAAAAAATAGGGGTATGACAGTCATTTCACAAGTCAGAAATTAAAATATTTACTCTCCCAAAGTTTGGAATTCCCATACGGAAGGGAATTTTTTTCCCAACAAACTAGGGAAATTGGTCCAAAATGCATACCAAACATGGCCAAGGTAATTTATTTCCCAGAAATTACAAATTCTCTCCTCAAATTCTTCCATGCCAAACGTGGCCTAAGTATTCAAAATCTACAATTCCCTAACAAACCCAAAATTATTATTTTTTGTTAGTGAGAACATAGAAAATATATGATTTTTTTTTTGAAATCAAGAAAATATATGATGTTAGAAACCACAAAATGGTGTGGACAGGTCCTAGTCATGGGCAATCTGAAAATGGGAAGTCCGTGCACGTTTTTAGTGTTAACTAGAAAAAATGGTGATGTAAATGAGTTAACTTTTGGATGTGAGTTGCCATATAATTGAGGTTTTGCCCATTTTCTTCTGGACAAAGGAGAGATAAAGACCGTGGAGTTGGTGAAATTCTTGATGTTGAAATCTTTGAACGACGACCATCTTTCAAAAAGTAAATGTATTTTAGTTCTGGGTTTCATTCTTGGAGAGGGTATATTGGGAAGATAATGTGTTGATTCCATATGAGTAAATTACAATTATGAGTAAAAAGTAAATCTTTTTGTAAGTCATTTTATTTTGCATTATTTAGAATCAAACACTAACACTGACATTTTAGTGTTAGTATTAGATTTCAGTATCAACAAATTACGAGATAATTAGTTAATATAATTAAAAAGATCTTTTCATATTTTTAACAATCTATTAAATTTATCACTAATTACAATTTAATCTTACAATTTTTTTTGAAGAGCAATTTAATCTTACAATTAAAAAACACCAATATAAGTGAATTGAACATTCTATATTATATGTTACACATAATATAAAATATTTTTTTCAGATTTATAATATATATACTAAACATGTTAAATATATATACCCAAATCCTCAAACGTCCCTACTTGGTATTAGTGCTAGTCAAATTTGTCTAGCCTGACGGTCGGCCCAAAAAAAAGGCATGGCTATGATTTTCAGTCCGCAGTCCGGCCCGCATATATTTTTTTAAAAATAAGGTTGAGCCTGAATTTATGGTTGGACCTGGCAGGTCGACCCGCTCATATATATTATATATATTTTATATTATATATATAATATAATATATTAATATTAATTTGACGTATTATGTGTTATAAATTAGTAAAAATGATGTTAATTATAAATTTAAGAGTTGTTTAATATTTATCAAAGTATAATTTATATAATAAAATATAGATTAAATTATATTTTTATATAAAAAATATAGAATATTAAATTTTAAAAAAAACGGCCCACGGGCCGACCTTGCCCTCGCTTTTAGATGGACGGGTATGGGCTAGGCATCTGGCCCGCTCAACAAGGCCTGGCCCGGCCCAGCCTATATGACCGGGCTAGAAAAATCTACGGCCTGGCCCGGTGCCAGGACTACTTGGTATGCATCCTTTCATATGACCACACGTCAAGTTAATTAAATACTTGACCACATTGACATTGTCCTAAAGTACCAGGCCGTGCGAAACCAACATATACACATAAATGGGAGAGATTTTAATTATTATGATCATGGTTGACGAAAATGGAGACAGATTGTCTACCATTTTCTTGAACCATTAAAACCTAAAAAAATATATATATAGTTTGACAGATGAAGTAAGCTCAAGAACAGTTTGTTGCGCAATGGGCTTGAATTTTATCGCGACTAGAATAAATTTTAATCTTACAAGGATCGAGAGTTTGGTTATTGGTAGAAACAAATTAAATAGTTATAAAAAAATATTTATCCACCTAATAATACCTTTTTGAATAGTGGCTGTTTTATTCAAAATGTTGTGTAACTGGAATTTTCACAATTTGTTCATCAATAACTACATATTATAATCATGTTAATTGGGTTTATGTCTACTGTTAGTATGCATTTTATGCATATTTACATTGACATTTTATTAATTTTTTGTATATATTATATTTTATATTGCTGTATTTTATGTTGTTTTATGTTCAATGCTGTCCAGGAGTTGATTTGGACAGAATTGGATGGATTTAGAGTTGATTTATGCAAAGACTGAATTCTAATGATCACTGCAAAGTATTGACGTGATGGGAGCGCACGTTTAGCACGTGACTCCCTGGCAAACATTAAAAGCTCACATGTTAGGAATATTTTAGATAACTAGAAGGGGCAAAAACGTGGCTGTCGTGAAAGAAAGTCTTGTGTCTTTTAACAGGGTTAATTTTGAAACTTTTGGAACAAAATTTACTAAGGTTATAAGTTGATTTCATTATAAAAGCAAGAGTGCCGTAGAAAACAACTTCTTCTACAGCTTTTAGATTTCATAGCAAACTTTTATTCTTGTATTTCTCTTTACATTATGAGTAACTAATTTTTTTTCTAGTCAAAGTATAATTAAAATTGATTTTTAATTAATTATGAGGTTTTATTTTAATTGTTCTTTACTATTTATGTATTTATTCTGTTTATGTTTTTGATTGATTTATTATTATTCTGTTGATTGAATTTATGATGACTACATTGAATTAGTTAATAAAATAATAATAACCAGTTAGATTCGTAGATCCGTGGTTGCGTATCTAGCACAAGTGGTAAGTTAATGTTGTTGTTGTGATAATGATCTTCGACTGTCATTAGCGGAATAGAATAATCTTACTTGAATGAATTGTGGCTTCTGAGTTTGTTAGCTTGGGGAGGGTCATTATAATTCTTAATGCAACCAGTAAATTGAATTCTGCAGGGTATTCCGGAACTATCAAAACAGTAAGTATTAGTTACTGAGTGTTTCACCTGTAACTATAACTTGTCTGCATAAACAATACTGATTTATCTTTCGTTAACTGTGATCGATTAATAAAGTGAGATGGAGATGTACCTTTGCTAAATTTTCATGATATTGATTTCTTTCTTAATAATTATGCATTCCTATTTAATTTAATTTATTTATTCAATTGCTTTGTTTGCTTTTTTTTAACTAAATCATATTTTTTTACTTTAATTATTCTTTCTGTAAGTAAATAAATTTATTACTGAATTCAATCATACTTGTCATTGTCTTCAATTATTACTTGTTTCAGCCTTAAAATAAGAATTTAATTTGATGATTTCAACACTAATCATCTACTTTTTATGTAAGTGCAACCTGGTTTATTTCCATAATTGTTTTTGCCAGCTTTAGCTGGAAAATGTTAACAAACTCCAGACAAATCCTCACTAAATGTAAGCACAGAAAATGATCTGACTGAGGAGTTTTATGCCATTTGCCTATGCTGGAAGTTTGTCTTCTGTAAATATATATATTGCACGATACTCCAAAACAGAAGACCATTTTCCACAAGAAAACCTGCGTTCACACTTGGTTTCAATTGTGTAAAAAAGACTTACTCGGGAAATATACGATTTAAATATAATATAAAAAATAGAGAAAGTAATCTTTTAAGAAAAAAAGATATATATTATAGATTAAATGCTAAAATATATTATATGCTATGAAAATAATATTTTATTTTCAAAACGACTCGAATATCACTACACAATTAATTTATAAAAATTAAATTAACGTGATGGTGAATTTTTCAAGATAAATAGATCCAACAAGAGCTTGCCATGAGATAATTAACTTGCACGTCTCAGCCCTGTCTTTGTTGAATGGCATTTTTTAAGCTTCTTTATCATCCTCCTACCTAGAAAAACTACTTGCTCTGTGTACCATATTATCTCTGAAACCAAAACGAACATGGAAAGCAAGAAGAGCAGTGATAAGTCAGAGAAGAAAGTTAATACTAATTATGACTTCCCACCAAACAGGAGGAACAAAATAATGATGAGAATATATGAGGACATCAAGACAACATGGGGGTGGGGAGGAAGGAAGCCTGGTCAAGAAGTTGGCGGCAATGGAGGCGAAAACAGCATACACTTCTGACCAGACCTCCTCTAAGTAGAGAATTAAACCTGATCAATAAGGTTTTTTGGGGTGTCAATTAGGTCTTAATTACTTGCTGATAATTCTCTGTTTGTCATCATGTTCTTGTTTGATGTTGTAAAGCAATGTTAATGGTTACTTGCTCTTGTATTGTAGACTCCCCTAGCTGGCTCCAATCATTGATATCAAGTTCTAAAGTATGAATGTAGATTCCATTAATTAATTTCTCTTGTGATGGCTTCTCTTTTCTTCTTGAAACTTGCAAGTTTTGTTTCAAGATTTGGCTTAATTTTTTCATAAGTCATTTTATCTGCTTTCATCGAAAATTGAACTCGCAATTTTTTAGCATTAGAGACGACTTTTAATACCAATGGGTTTCAAGTCTATTAATCGGATTTGGCTTTAATTGAGATTTTTTTTTGTTTTTTCTACTATAATACACTTTCAGAATTTTTTTCAGATATTTTTATAAATTAGCAAAAAAAAATTTACCATCTAGTTTAAGTTGAGACAAGAAAAAAAGGAACACATTGTTTTAGAATTAACAACTTAAAATCTCTACCTTATCCATTAAATAGCTTCAATTCTACTAGTATAAGAGAAAGTTGAAGCTTATATGAAGACATCACTATACAATGTTCTTGTCCCGCTCAATTTTTGCCTAGCTGTACTAGTTTTTCTGTCAACATATTCCTCTATAATTAAAATAGAAGGATTTGGGAACATTGTTCTTTAAACAATGGAAATGACCAAAAAGAAAGTTCTTTTAACAATGACATTAATTCTTTTCAATACGGCCGCCCCCCCCCCAAATTCATAGTCGTTGCTTAATTCGCAAGCAAATTGGCATAGTTGTTTTCACTATATAACTCATTTTTTATTTGTGCAAAATTATTCGGCTGACTTCACTAAATATGTCGCTGAAAAATGGCAAAGCTAAGGTGCAACGAATCTGAAAGATCTTAATTACCATCTTCAAAATTCAACAGCTAAACTCCACATCCTTGTTAACCATAGAAGTTCCAATATTAATTATAGGATATAAGTTTAAAGTTAGATACAAGGAACCAAAAAAATTCGGATTGTAACAGATTTTGAAGTTGACGAGGTATGATAAAGATACAATGTCCCATGTGTGTAGTAGCACAAGAATTCACTTCAAATTGGCTCTCAAATACATTGAAAAAGAGAGATTAACATTTTAGTGATCTAATGACAAAACCGGATGTTAACAATTTAGAAAAACAGGATCGTTAAATCACATAACAAATTCTTATTAAAAAGAACGAAAATGTTACATTTGTGTTGTTTGATGAATATATTTCGAAACATATTCATTATTCATGCATTCAGCTTCTCGAAAAGTATGTTAATCTCTCTACTTGTTCATTACGGAATCTGCTTTTACAATGTCCCAATAAACAAACACCACGTATTTGCATGCAAATGTTGAACAATACTCTTTTATAATTCTAATTGGTTAAGCAATCTTTTTCTTATAAAAGAAAAATCGGGTGATGAGATTCTAGAACAACTAAAAAAAATCAACGGTCAAACATGGAATTTTTTTTAAGCTTAGACCAAACCTTTCATTATTTATCATTTGTGGCTATTAGCCTGAAGTTATCTGAAATAATATAGAAAAATCTATAGGAATTTAAAAGGGGTCCATGATTTATAGATTACTTCATCTATATGGAAAAGATTAGTCAACTTAGCCCAACTGAGATTTATAAATAAGGTCATTTGTTGTTTTGAAATGAGAATTAATGATTATTTGTTGAATAATTTTTTGAGTAACCAATAAAAACTAGTGTCATTTGAGTTGAATTCATGGAAAGCATTTCCAATTTAATACCCCCTTGTTATCTGTCTTTAATTGCATCAGCAGATGACGTAGGTAGTTCATTTTTTTAAGTGTAAAATGGGAAATTTAATAATTTTGTTTCATTTATCACTTCTATTATAACATTGAAAATCAATTAAAATAGACTCAATATTCTACTGAAAATAATATTATTTTTCTTTTCAGTACAATATTTATATAAAAAAAAGTAAAAAGAGTGTACATGTTTACGTTCTTATGACGTAAACAAACAAAGAGTTCCACCGCAAACAAGGAAGAGAAAAATTCCACTCAAAATAATTTACAGCTGAACATGCACCGCCATAAACAGCTTCTCTCAAGGAAAGGAAAGGAAAGGAAAGAAAAAAAAAGAACTATTTATGGCAGTGCGTTGTTCAGCTGTAAATGTTTTCATTCGTGGTGAACTGTGTTTCTCACTGTCGCAAATCCCTTTTCAAATGACATTGTCAGGCAAGTGGATTCAAACTGTTATGATTTTTTTTTCTGAAAAAAATAGAAGTTAGAGTCTACCGAAAGTAAATGTCTTCTTACTAACCGTTATTATATAGATAATTATTTTCTGTCACGATATATTTTTTGTTCGGTATTAATCGAGATCTACTCATTATGACACCCGCTGAGAATCTGTTGAGGGATACACCCAAGAAAATATTTAGAGGAGTCCGATGAGACAGGGATAGGTCTCGAACTTGGGCTTCCACATAACATTGTTTTCTTTTCTGTCCGACCACCTCCTAGGAGATAAACTGTTATGATTTAATTGCATTTTTTCTTAAGTACCAAGGCCAAGCAGGTATTTACATCCAGCAATGATAGAAATGTTCTCCCTCAGAGCTTCGTCAATCTACTTCTATAATCTACTCTTAAAAAAAAAAATATTTTCTCGACCTTTTTTTCTGTACAATCTATTTTTGTAATTTAATCCTATTTGTTTAGGATATAGGGCTTATTTGGACATGAGTAGAATATAACATGTATTATAATTTTTGTATAACTAACTTTGTTAATAACTGTGTCAATTTTTCTATTTTTTTACTATTCATCAATCACCAATCATTATAAAATCTATAATATTTTTTATATCCTATTAGTTATCAAACAAGCCTATGATCCATTTCTACAATTTACTTCTACTTGATTACTTATTTACATAAAAAAAAGGAAAAAATGATATGTAATAATTGTGCAAAATGGAAAAAAAAAACAAAACTTTGTAAATTTGTTAGCCATATGTTATCGATAGGGACATAATTAAAAGGTTGAAAAAACAGAACTAATATAGAATAAGTAAAATTCAGTCAACTATATCTGTATAAGTCATGTGTTGTATACGTACAATCAATTTTAACTAGTTGAAATTTGCTGTCAAAAAACTAGTTGAAATTAACTCGGTCAAAAAAGCATTGGTTGAAATTAACTGGTTCTCTCTCTTTTTCTAGTTTCTGCCTTTTTATTTTATCCAATCAATTCTCACATAATATTACTATCAATAGTGGTCGTCGTCGTCATATTGTTTTTAACACTAAAAACACGGTTCTAATACCACTTGACCACAATCCTTATCTACTTAGTACTTCTCACATTAATTTGAAGTTAATTTACACGTAAAGAAGATATGATGCTATGGTTTCTTCTGAATCTTGACCAATTATTAAAACCAACTGTTTTTGTAATTACTTTAAACGTGCAAATGACGGATAAGAGGTTCAATAAGAGAATAAAGTAGTCAAATTTCGAACGTTGAAATAAAAGACAAGTGTATATCTCGGCTTATCTTGTTATGTTATGGTTTGAATGATCACAAAGAAGTTCACCTTGGCATATATTGAAATGATTTGTTAGCAGTTTGCCAATGCATAGCTCATTTTGTGGTTAGCGTTGTCGAAATAAAACAAGGATGAATTTTGATTAAAACAATCAAGCATTCGATTAGATGTTATGGCACGACCTGATATAAACACACAACTGTCTTTAAAACACATTTGATAACCAATATACTTCAAACTACACAACTCAAAAATTCAAATAAATCTTTCCATTTTTTTATTCATGTGGTTCACTTATAAATTCTAATGAATTATTTCAACTGAATAATAACCAACACATCTATTAATTTGAACGAATAATATGAATGAATGAATTTTTTATTTCATTTTTATTAGAGGATATGAAGGAATCTTGCTACCGGTTTAACAGATAAACAGTATATAATAGTAGGTTCGAGTTGCATACATCGATTCCAGCGGAGGCGCAATCCAACCATCAGCGAAAGACATCGAGGTCAGGATCGGTTTGATGTTAGTCTTGCGAGCAAACCACGTCGGGTTGGCGACGGGAGTGCTAGTCTGTTTCGCAGTCTAGATGCCACGCGGATTGAGATCATCGATGAACGAGGAGCGAGTGGAGAGAGAGGCTTCATTTCCCTCTCTCACGTTTTAGGTGTGTGGGATGGAAGAATGAATTTTTCATTCTTTCATTTTTATTTTATATAAGCCCTTAAATGGACTTTGGGTTCAATGGGCTTAATACATGAGCCTTTTGGGCCCATCTCAATTGGGCTCACCAATTGGTCTCGGTCTATCGTCTCGGTTCACACTTTGACTGACCGAATTTAGTTCACCCGTCATGAGCAGACCATTTTTTTCAATATTATAGAATAAGTGTGGATAATATAATAATATTAATATTTGTTAAGGCAATTAAATAAAATTGCAGCCTTTGTCGACTTCTTTACTCCGTCTACGAAGTAAAAAGGATGTAAAGAATTTGACTTATTGAAAATTACGAAAATTTTACGTAACCAAATAATAGCCTTTTTAATTTCTCGAGAAGTGAGATTTTCCCTCTATATTGAAATAAAACTAAAGTTAATCATATTGAAAAAAATAATGTAAAGTATGTTAGCTTGGGGGCTAATTACATTAATATGTCAAAATTAAAATTACAAAAATATTCTCTAAAGTTATAGTTTTCAAATTTATGACGAAAGTTTACATTTTGGCGCAATATTTTACATATTATACACTAGATTTAAACTAGAAAGAAAAAATAACAAAAAAAAACAAAAAAAATTGGTTAGTTTTCGAGGTTGCTTTTTTTGTCCCTGTTTTTAGCGAAAATGTAAAATATAACGTATAAATTGTAAAAACTGGGCCTAATTGTGAAAACTACAATTTTCGGGTCTTGCAAATATTATTTTTGATTTTAAAAGGTCATAAACCGTAATTTCCTCGCTTGGGCATTTTGGATCTAACTGAACATTTGTTGGAAGGCAAAATTTAACATTTATATTAAATTAAAATTTAGAATTTGACTTTTGTCATGAATCAAATATATTTTGACAAATAAAAATACGCATGAAACATCTTAAAAAATATTAAATTTTTAAATGACCGAGAAATTGATGGACAATTTGAGATATTTTTCCCAAAAAACGCGATATTTTCGGGAGAAATTAATTTTTTGCCAAAAAGATAGATTCCGACGGAGAAAAAATTTGATGTTTCAGAATGTATCCAGAGATTTCCAAATGTATCCATACGTATCCAACTGTCTCCAAATCACATTTTTTTATATAAAAATTTAACTTAATAAATTTTTTATTTAATATTTTTTTAAAATTAAATGCCTCCAAATTAAAAATTTTAATATAATTTTTATAATTTTTTCGATAGTCTCCAAAATGTATTCAAATCTCAAATTTTTATAGTATCTAAATGTATCCAAATTTTAATTTTTATATAATTTTTTAGTCTCTAAATATTTCCAAATGTCTCTCAATGTCTCCAAATGTATTCATATGTCTCCACAAGTATCCAAAATATGAAACTCTAAATTTATAAAACCAAATTAAGCTATTTATTTTTTTACAAATTTATAAATGTATCTAAATGTCTTCGAATATATCCATATGTCTCCACAAGTATCCAAAATACGAAATTATGAATTTATAAAATCAAATTAAGCTCAATTGTTTATTTTTTTAAAATTTATGAATGTATCCAAATGTCTTCATACATCTGCACCAAATAAACCAAACTTTTCAACAATAATAAAACATTTTTTTCTAAATCTTTTTAAAACAAGGACATTTCTTTAAATTTAAGAAAAATAAAAAGAGGCAGCAACTAGGGTTTGGAACCCTAGCCGCCACCCATAATCTCGCACAACACTCCTGCCGCAGCCCCCAATCTTGCACCAACACTCCCACCGCAGCCCTCAATCTCCCGATTTCAGAGGGACCAAAAGCTTTGAGGTCGCGACAGGCATCAAGAGAGGAGAAGATAGCAATCGAGCGGCGCACGGAGTAAACAAAGAGAGAGACAGGGGACGATGGAGGAAGAGGAAACAAGGCTGAGAAAGAGAGTGATAAATAGGTGAGGAGCGGTTGAGGGTGGCGACGATGGAGGGTTTCAGGTTGCTAGGTTTAGGCTATTAGGGTTTCAGGGATGAGATTAAGAGAGGAGAGGATGAGAGAGAAAAGAGAGTGTGTGAGAGGAGGAGAGAGAAAAATGACCAAATTAAACAAAAAATTGACTTTTATTAAATCAAATCTGGCATTTTTCAACTAAAAATTGAAAATATGGTATCTGAACTACTGAACTTAAAAATGTTGGTAGTATAGCAATTAGGAAACCTTGTCTTATTTTTGTCAAAATCTAAAAGTTAATTTGGATAATTGGCATAATTAACTCATGTTGGAAAAGCAAGGCATTGGGTTAGGACTTAACTCTTTAACCTATCTCCAACCCAACACTCTATTTTACAACAATTTACTCAAAAAATACAGCATCAACAGTAAAAATATTTTCAACCCACAACTCTATTTTTAACTCTAAAAAGGAATATTCTCTCAATATTCTTTCTAATCTTTCATTATTTTTTCACAAACTAAACACAAACTTAATTCTTCTTAATTATTTGTTAAACAAAATTAATTTTGTGGATTGACATATCAATATATATATATTATTTATTTTAATTAAAAAATAAGTAAAATTTAATCATGATATATTTTTAATTAAGAATTTTACAAAAAAAATGACATTTTCAACAACTACCAGCTTCTGCATCTAATATGTTAGGTGAATATTTCAACAATATAGATGGAGATGGAGTTTATCTACCGAAGTATCAATTCCTCATTCTACTTGTATTCTCTATGTTATGCTATGTATTTTGATATTTTTATTGTTGGTTTACTCTCTTTGTCTTCTTTTTTTTTTTCAATTTAGTTTTGTATTATGTCATATTAATCTATATCAGCATTAATCTACTATGTTCTTATTTTATAGTGTACAAATTTGTTTTAATTTTTATGAATTTATTTTTCATATAACTGTATGAATTAATTAAATTATTAATTAACATTGTATCAAAATTAATTAACTGTATCATTAATTAGTTAAAACATACCAAAAAAAATACAAAACAATACAACATAATCTAACAAATAATTAGTATTCGTATAATTGAGAGTAATACATATAAACAACGTCACTTTCAAGTTTTGCTCAATACTTGAGCGGGTTGGAGAAGCCCCAATGCATTAATCTTAAACCACCCAAAAGGTGCTTGTAAGAAACAATTGCTATTAAGTAATTTAAGTTTATTTTTAGAAAAAAATTGAACTTTTATCGTTTCTCTATTTATGTGATAAAGTTTAAAATTCATATTCAAATTTTATTTTTTTCCTATTTATCACCAATTAACTTATATACGTTATTTTGTTAATTTTCTGATTTAACAAATAACATGGATATGACGCATAGTATATGAACCAGCATGAATGAGTACAAAACAATCTAATTTAATGATGTATTAAGACTAAAAATTTTAAAAATTGAGGTTAAATACAATGTTTTTTTACCCTCAGTTTTTACATTTTAGGTTGCCTCAATAGCAATTGGATACAATTTTGTGCTAATTCACAAGTGTGTGTATATATGTCATGTAACATGCATATGTCAAGGCAATGATATTTTTTTAAAAATAGTCAGGACTTACAGTTAAAACAAATAACTTTTAACGGATGACACATTTTTTTTAAAAAAAAAGCCCTCCAAAATTTGTGTATAAAAATATATCAAAATTTTAAATATCTGATGTGATCACATAAATATTCTGTTACCAAAAATAAATACTCGGTTAATTGAAGGAATTAAACTGGAATAAATTAATTTGATCACGTCAAAGCTTATGAACTTATAATTCACTGGATTGGAGTCGACCCTAAGAAAGCAACTAAAAAGTTGACCATATTAAAAAAATAATTTAAAACATATTAGCCTTGACATTTTCAATCCAATTTCACTTGAAAAGTATTTTGTGAGAAAAACTATATACCACAGCATGAAGAAACAACATTGTTCACACAGCAAGGCAAACATGGGAACTCTTGCTGAAATTCTTTGCAGAGGACTCTACATTTCTCATAGGTGCAATGCACTGCTAACAAACTCTCTAATAATTTATTCTTATATACCACCTAAAAACACACCACAATCAATCCCAATTATGTTATTTTAGCATTGTACAAGTCAGGATAATAACGATTAAAACAAGTAAGTTAAAATTTTGAATATGTAACACAACACAAATAAAACCCCCCCTCAAATTTCGTGTATTAAAAAATATAAATAAATAATTTAAAATTAGTGTACTAGTTAGTCAACGTGGGATCATCACAAGTAATTTGATTAACTTTAATAAAAAAATCCCTCCAGCATAAAAAGTCAATCCACCCCAAAATACGACAAAGTGAAAATGTCTTTGAAGTTGCCAGAAAGCGCGTGGGACTGTACCATTCAAAGGGTACCGGCTACCGACTCAACGGGTCAGAAACTTCCGTATTGGCCGTACGATAAGACGGCGGATTATTAAATATATCTAAAAAACACGATGCGGTGCAAAACAACAGGTGAAAGCAAAACGTGTGGAAATCCTATTGGATGCCAGGAGGTCGGCCAATGAAAAAGAGGCGAGTAGTGGAGGGAAGGTGAGTCACCGGAGGTGACGGAAGAACTTTCGTCAAGTATACGGCAACACAAAAGAGGTGGGGTCGGGTTGCGTGATGCCCCACATGGATAAAAAGGAGTAGTCGCACGTGGGAGAGAGGTACTGGTGGGATCTCACGTGCGGGTTAGGAGTAGGAAATGAATGGCACTGTTTGACCGACCCGACCCGACCCTACAGTACAGGGCCTCATGGCTTGTCCCTTTACTTACCTGGCTTTGTCGTACGTAGGAAAAGACAAATAGTACTTGTTAAATGGACAAATTATCTGCCTTGTCACCAATAATAATATTAAAATTAAATATGATATTTTTATATTTAGAAGCTAATCTGTAAACTATTTTCAATTGATAAATTGACGATGACAATTTACTTGTATTAAATTGATAAGTGAAATTACCACCGCGCACGTTAGCTGAGTGATTAAAAGCCACCGAAATCTTTTGGTCACTCATGTTTAACATCAAGTTTTATATTAAAATAATATAATTTTAATACTAATTATTATTATTTTTTAATTTATTATACTAAATTTTATACTAAAAAAATATTTCATAAAATATTCTCTTATTTTTTTATTTAATATGTTAAATGTGCAATTAAATAAATTTATAAATATTGATTACTATTTATACAATATTTTAAAACTTTAAAATATTGTCGAATTTAAAATTAACAATTTTTATAAATTAATTAATTTTATAAATTTAATTAATTAGATATTGTAAATAATTTTAAATTTCATAAAATACCACAATTAAAATATAATAC
>CAODLS011119423.1:0-11737 GCA_948243855.1 Flueggea neowawraea | reverse complement strand
AGTACTGATTTTGAGTCCATTTCAGCATTGTCATCAACACCAAATCTATTAAGCAACACAAATTCATCAATATTTCAAGCCCAAGAAGGTTTGGCCATGCAATACTATCCAGTCAAGGGCAACAGTAACAGTAACATGCTTGTGTTTGGAAGTACTGACCAACAAGCAAGTTGTAGCTCTAATTCTGATGGAAGTTGTAGCCAAATGAGCCATGGGTTCAGAGAGATCAAGCAAGAAGAAATGGGTTTTCATCAGCAAGGGTACATCTCAAATGGCTATGAAGAGAATCACAAGTTCATGCTAAGTAACTATGGCAACAGCGACAACAACAATGGATGTGATGGTGGTCGCAGTGGTGGAGGTCTGAACCAGTTTTGGACAGAGAAGGCAAATGGGTATTTTGGAGAAACATCAACAACAGCAAGAACATTGGACTATGATCCTCAACATCAGATTGAGGATGTGAAGCAATACATTAATTGCAATAGCAGTGGTAGTAATTGTAATACTAATAACAACCTCTTCATTGAAGAAAATAAGGCACAACAAGAAAAAATCATGCACTACTACCACTGCTGAATTTTTATGTTTTTTTATTTTTTTTCTTTCTGGGAATGTGATCAGTGTATGTGAGTGAGTGTAAGGAGACTGACTTCTTCTGTTGTTGCCGTAAGTAAAAATCAAGAAAGATTTGATGGGGTAAGGTGGGGGAGAGATTTCAGATAAGACATTGATGGAGTTCATCACTTCATAGGGGCCTGTGTAATTTGTCTTCTCTGATGAGAAATGAAAATTAATTAATTTAGAAAAAAAATTAAGACATTTTTCTTGTTTTGACAGTACATGATTTATAAAGCTTCCTTTTTTAATTAGCGCATTTGTTATTGGGAGGCGATGGATGAATATGATGTCGACTGTCAGCACTGATTACTGTGAACTCTCTCCCAATCACAAACTTGTTTTATGAAAACTAGAAAGGAAAGAAAGGAGGTTTTCTTTGAACAGAAGGAAAGAAAGGAGGTTATGTCCATCATCATTCATCTCCAAAATCAGAAACTTAGTGTTATAAATAAACCAAATATTATAATTAGTGTTTTTGTTTTTCATTGTTCTTTTTTGCAAAAATTAGTCTTTGGAACAATTTCCTCTTTTCCACTCTTCATTAAGTAACCGTTTAATTAGCTCGATCAAGGATATATTAAATTCAGTTTCGAATTTTATGTTGAGCATTTCTGCAAAGCTGATAGTTGGCTCCAGTAATATATGGTTACTTAACTTAATCACTTTCTACAAATCTTTTTATCTAGTAGATTTTTCTTTTTCAATCTCGTAGCATTTAAATGTACGAAAAGACCTCTAGTATCGATATTTTTTACTTTTTTTCCACTCATTTGTGGAGGTTTAGTCAAATTCTATTTATTTATCAAAAAAAAATCTTGCATGCTTATGCATATAAACTTATTGAAATTATATATTTTTTATATTGAACTCAAAAAACTTATTAACATTTTTTTCATTTGATTATATTTTTACGAAGAGTTAACATTTACTGAATTTAGGATATTTTAATTTCACTTATTTACATAAATACCTAACCACGAACAATTTTGATAGTGATTTTTGAGCTTCCTCTAGTTTCGATTCAATAGTGTTCTAACACACGAAAACGTTAAAAAGAAGGTCATTATTGTAACAGAACTAGCTTTCACAAAAATTTTGGAAAGCCTAGAATCTTTTTCTTTAAGACATAAATATATGAACTAGGTCTGACTGAGGTTGGGGAGTTGTCCACTATGAATTCATTTTTTAATGTAAGAGGATGATGGTCCAAATTTTGGATTTTTGTGCTTTAAAAAGGACTGATGATTAATCATAATCTCAGTTTTAGTACACATAGCTCTTATACTAATTTATTTATGCAATCCATCCATCTCCCTCATAAACATGTATTTAATTCTAGAAACTTGCTACAAAACTCTGCTCCCATCATAAGGAATCAAAGATTTCAACTTAATTTGGATAATCATGAGGAAATTGATGCAAGTTTTGCCCTACATTTCTACCTTCCTTACATAGTACTGTAAGAAACTTGTTATTAAGTAAAAGATAATCTGTTTTATCTGTTAAAGTCCCCACAACCATTTTTAAATTCCTTGAAAGTTACGGCTTTGAAAGAATTTAGAACAAAAAACTCTAACAAAAAGCATCATATTCAAGGTTAAGAAATTGGCCAAAACCTTTTAATTCTGCCTTCACTATATCTAAAATTTAAATGTTTTATATCATCTCAATAGCTCCATTACATTTTCTTTATAAACTTCATTTTCTTTAGTGATTTTCTCAAAAAACAAAAACTTGGAACTGTAAAAAGGAGTACTTAACTCATATATGGTTGATACATTTCCTGCCATAACAAAGATATGGTATTAAGCTTCCAAACTATTATCTATCATCATGCATCAAATATAGTTTAGAGCACAATAATAAATTACTTAATAGGGTTTACTACAAAGGGAAATTCTTGAACAGATACATTTCTCTAAATTTGATATATATAGAAAGAAGTAAAAATGGAAAAAATAGGGTAATATCTTATTGGAGCAGGTAGAACATATATAGATATAGGAAAACTTTTACTTAGATTTGGTGTGTATTTCCACGCAACAAACTAATTGACAGTTAACATGTAAGACTGTATATTCACAAAGTTTGATATATATCTTCACCCACAGTCTCACATGTTAATTAGTAATTAGTTTGATGAATGAGTGGAAATATGTACTAAATTTAGACAAAAATTTTATATACGTAATAATAATATACTAAAAAATAGATTATGTAATAATACGTAAATGGACTAAACCAATAAATGAACAGTTATGTGCATGGCCAGGAACGACTGCTTCCTGTTGTTTAAACAAATTGTTAATTAATTAATTGTAGAATCTTTTCATATAATAATAATAATAATAATTAATGATTTCTTGGTAGGTGTTAGGGCCACGATTTCGACAAGATAAAGAAACAAAAACACACGTAATCGTCTAAGATTTTTGATGACTCTCTCTATGTGTACATTATTTGAAGAGTAGGATATTTATTAAATGAATAGAACTTTGGTACTTCAGATTTTAAGCAAATAATGATGTTCCATTTAATTTCTTAAGTAATTGATTGATATTATTAATTATTTGGGATACTATTAAGGATATAATAATTAATGTATATGATAGTCTGTTAATCCCATAACGAAAGAGCATCAAGACTAACATTATTAAAAAAAACCCTTAATTGATCAATACAATCCATGTCATTCTCATTGTTTTTTTTTATAAATCATTTAATTTACTCCTATTGATTGAACGTTACAATTCTTTAGTGTTGGAGACATATAACATTGCAAAAATTGTTTTAAACAGAAATCTACATATTCACAAATAATATTTTTCAGTATTCTCTTACGATGCTTTGACATATTCTCAATTGATCCAAAATGTGCTTTGATTGAAAAGCTCCTTCGTTTGACCCTTTTCTTGTTCCTTTTCTGTTTTGTTTTGATAAATTATTTTGATTACTATTATCAAAAATCGAAATTTGAATCTTTAACGTTCGAAGACTATTCTATTGCCAATTAAGTACAAAATTGTTGGTCATTTTGCTTGTTGTGAATCTAACATTTCGTCGTTTCTCATCTTTTTTTTCGACAAAAAACAAACCGGAATTGATGGGGACTGCGGAAAGAGAGCTGAACACAAACGTGTAAGTTGTAATGTCACAATAGTTTCCACTTTCCACTGAATTGCCAACAGGCTGCAATTTTTTTTTACTTATTATTGTTATTTTTTAATGGATAGTTAAATAAGGAGTGGTGGGGGGAGAGTCAATCAATATAGAACATTAAAAGTGACAGGGAATCCCCATTGGGAAGTACTCTACAAAGAAGCTCCAAAATAGCATGATCACAAGATCTCTGTCAGCCCTAAAACTCACTGTTACTTACGGCCTCTGCAATGCTGTACTACCTCCATTAATTAGTTTTCTAACAATTGTTAAAATATGGATAGACCTTAATTAATTATTATTAAACTGCTTAAACCAGCCTGCTTCTTCACATTTATCTAATAATTAGGACTAAATTAATAGAGTTGCCAGCTATATAATCAATTACTTACTTTTTTTCATTTTTAAAAAAGGAATTAAAATGAGTGGTATAGTCCTTTTTTCTCAAACACTATAAAAATTCTTTTAACATTGTACACTATATATATAGTATCACAAATTTTACGAAAATTTAAATTTAGATGAATGTTGAAGGGATAAGTTCTTATCTATTTAAACCAACAAACAATAATCACAGCAAAAGAGTTGAAAAAATATATTATTTTAAAAAGCTCTTTTTTATTTTCTTTCTTTTCCAAGTTTGTTTGTTGTTTTGCAAGCAGTTGGGGAAAAGCTTTTTCTAGGAATGTCTTTTCTAGTGAAGTGTAAAGGTCAAAAGGTCTGGTACCTACTGATTTATATGACACCTCAATAATATATTAATGTATATATTAATATTTTTTATTATTGTTTTCTATTTTTGATATTTATAATATAATTTGTTGACAATACAGCTGAGGACGAATTACAGGCAACTGTCCGTAGACTTTGCTGGGATAGGCTGCACGTTTGGATTAACAGTTTGTACAATTGTTCTGTGACTGAAAATTGTCATAATGCAATGAATTTGTTTTTAGTAGATAGACTAGTACAAAGTCAAGTAAAATTGAGATTTGTCATAATGATTTATCCAAGATAGAACAATCAAATAATTTTGATTACAGTACTCAATAGTTTCAATATAATTGATATAATAAAAATTAAACTAGATTTATATAATTGTGGTTGAAGTGACAAATAATTTTTTTAATAAATTATTTCATTTACTTCTATTATAAATTAAATCTACACGCTAAAATTTATTTCAACATCAATGGATTAAAATAATAAATATATCAATTTAAAATATAATTTTTATCAAATAGTCAGTTAAATCTTACGTATTAAATATAATATTATTACTGGTTGAATAAGTTTAGTGATATGATATAGCAAAAGATTTAGTCATTGCAATTTTTGTAATCATACAAAAAAATATGTATAATAAAAATTGAAGAAGGGAAAGAAAGGCTTATTTAGTTAGTAGGCTTCTTTTGGACTGAATAAACAAACAAAAGAAAGGCTTGTTGTAGTAGATGTAGTACTTTAAGTAAAATGATAGTTGCTAATGATTATAAAAATTTTGTTCAATGTGAAATCAATCAAGTAAATTTGATTAATGTACTCAATAGATTCAATAGTGAATACATTTATAAGGATTATAATCCTTAAAAGCTATATAATTATATAGCTAGTTGTTGTCAATCAAGCACTTTCAACAAATGAATCAAATATGGTCAATATGTATTCCAGGTTTTAAATACTGTATTACCATTGACTAATTAACTTTATTGGTATGATTTAGTGAGATTCAGTCTTGTCTTATTTTACAAGTAGTTCAATTGCATAAATGTTTTATTGTGTATAATCAGCAAATTAGTTAGGGCAACACCAAAAAATTATTGATTAAGCAGTTAACATGATCTAATTACCGAAGTAGTATTAGTTAATATGATCTAATTATCGAAGTAGTCATTGAATGTGGTCACTCATTCTTTGTTAAAAAAATTATATTAGGAAAGTTTTATGCTTACAACCGTTTTATGTCAGGAAACATTAAGCCTAAACAGATACAATGAACATATGCCTATAACAAACATAAAAATTTCAAAAAGGCTACCAATTAACATATGCCTTTGAAGTTGAAAGTTGTTCCTCTTTTGAAAGCTCAAGGGTTTTGGTTGACTACTGTCTCAGACCTTAATTGTCCAGCTAATGATAGGTTGCAAAATTCAAATTGCTCTATCCCACAAGAATGACCAAGCAATCAATTATTTAAACATTGCCGTGAAAGTCCCGCTGTACACTGCTGGAAATTTTGCTTCCTGTTCCATTTACGTTTTCAAATATGCAGTTATTTATTTTATTCCCATATTTGGGGACAGATTAAAAGGCCTTTCATTGCAGTTATATAACATTATATCTTTTTATACATTTCGCACCTGTCAAATTATATCTTAAATTGACCATTAAATAGTCTCTTGAAAAATGACTCCACCTCTTTGTTTCCCATTTTCTCAAGAAGTGAAGAGAAGACATCTATTTTGCAACCTTTCATAACGTCACATCAACAATTGTTATGCACAATATATGACATTTGTTGCACAAACCTCGAAAACTCACCCAAAAAATTATCAAATTTAAAATTGTTGTTGCTTCTATCACCAGTTAGTATACCATTAATTTTTTGTTAAATACCTCAACATAGCCATGCCATTATGATAAAAAAAAAAAATGAAAGAAGTGTCAAAACTTGTGATAGAATTGACAAAAAAAAAATCAAACGTCGAGATTAAAGTGTATGATGGAAATGAAATGTTACATTGACTCCAGAGCAACATTTGATAACAGAATTTAGCTATTTGGTAATGTGTGGTAGGAGTGATAAATGATAATTGATTTCAAATGTTAATATTTGTTTCTCTAAATTTTGAACAGTTGTCATAAAAGTACAAAATAGCGTCAAACAATACGTACACAATTAATATTAAGCTTAAAAAATATAAAATTTTAAGACGAAAATTTCAATGTGGCTCATGCTCATCGTGTGGAAAAAATTTTAAAGATAAATATTTATCATATCATAAATCATCAGAAAATATATTTTTTTATCTATAAAGAATCCATCAAGATAAGTTTCTATTTATATTTAATAAATGAATTCAGCTACATTAAGGAACAAACTGGTGTCCAAGTACTTGATTTTGCTAGAGGAGACCAATGGTACCACCTATTCGACGAAGCTCCACCCTAAACCCACCACCCTCTTTTTTCTGTTGGGTTCTGCCGAACAATCTTAAGACTCCTATTATATCTCTATTTTTTTTTACTTTAAACTATGGGACAAAATGACATGTGGTTTAAAAAAATAATTTAAGTGTGGGGTGAATTCAACTACATTATATGAATAAAATTCTCCTCACGAATCCATCTCCATACTGAGTTGAATTTGCAATCAAAAGCAGAGCTATTAAGGGACAAACAAGTGTTCAAGTACTTGCTTTTGTTAGAGGAGACCCATGGGACCACCTTTTCGACGAAGCTTCACCCTCAACCCACCACCCTTTTTTTTCTGTTGGGTTATGTCGAATAGGTGATAAAATTCTTCTTGTTTCTAAATATTACATAAACCCTAACTTAGAAATCAATTAAATCAAGTGATAAAACAAAGAACTTACCAAGATCAATTCTCTAGCTTATGATGTATTCTTGAATCCTCTAAGGCTTCTTTATTTATACAAAAATTTTGATGAAGAATGTTCTCTCTCTCTCTCTCTCTCTCTCTTCTCTTCTTCTTCTTCTCTTTTTTTTTTTCTACAATAATGTTCTCTACAACTCTACCCCTTGTCCATCATAGATCAAACTTGAGCAAACACAAACATATAATAAACAAATGATTAAATATGTTATACAAATATATACATATGCCACTGTGTTCCATTTTATATGTTTTGACCAAACAAGCCAACTATCGTACGAGGATTTTTTGTATGCTACTGTGTGATTGGCTGACCAGCACTGTATGAAAATTGACCCGAAGGTCTTTTGCGTAATAATGACCTGAAGGTCTCCTGTATGAATATGACCTAAAGGTCTCCTGTGTGATAATTTGCGAATACTAAAGCATGATGGTCGTAACGCCTTTATTAAGTCCAATATGAATGCATCAACATGTGAAACATTTGATAATCAATATCCATGTGAAAACATTCCATTACATACAATGGTCATTATCAACATATACATGTAGCAAACCATATTCTCAACATATAGCATATATTATGTAAATTCAACTAATCACCAATTTGTCTAAGTAATCATATCAAGAGCACATCAAAGAACACAAATCATATAACACATAATTCAATCCAAACTCAAATTTATACTCACAAACCATATAACATACATTTGAAATTAATCTCAAGTTTATACTCACTTGTGTCTCTAATGCACAATAAACACCGACAACTTTTAAGTTTCTAATCTATTATTGTTCGAGTTCTCTAGATCTACACAATATTAAAATTATGTATATCAATATCAAATACATTTTTTCTATAATATTATAGAATAGTCCCTTAATTACAAATTCTTATTCAATTTAGTCTATATGTCCTAGGGAATGATGGAAACTTTTATTTTACTTAATTTATGATTTAATTAGATTTCTAATTTACACGGATCTATTATCATTCTCTTTCCCCTGTTATGCCATATGACATTTTAGTTCGGTCCTTATTGTTGAAAATGTAACAAAACAGTCCCTATAGTAGTCTTCTTAGTATAATATCAACTGGACAATCAATGTTCTATTTAACTTATCTGGAATTACAGGTTTCCTATTAAATTAATATAACTTTTATTTGAAATTAGACATTCTAGTATTTCTGTACATATAAAGTAGGATTCCTAGTTCACTAGGTACAATTTATAGTGAATTTATAAATCAGACCATCTTCTGTTTTGATTTTACTTCATGGCAGACTGAGCATTACTTAGTGTTTCAACCATAGTTCATTCATTTAAGCTTCAAATTGATCAATGTAAATAGGGTCATACACTAAACAAACATAGCTTTCTAACCACATGAACCTCGTTTTCCAATTCAGTTTACATAATATTTGAAAAATTTTCAAAGTCAGGTTAAGGGTTGTAACAGGGCATCCAGACCTTTACTTAGTGTTTTGATCATGGTTTATTCTAATCAACTCTAAATCCAAAGTTTGAGAAAATTCTAGATTAATTGGGTGCGGTTGAGTGAGTAGTTGTGGAATCGAGTTTGAACTAATGCGGTTGTAGAGAATGCATATTGAATTGACGTTAAAAAAGAGATTAGGAACCAAAGATTGTAAAGAAGATGGAGTTAAAGGAAAACGGCAACGTCTAAAAACATTGGGAGTCAAACAATCAATTAAGGGGAAAAAATCTGAAAAAACATGGTAAGGACACATGGCATTAGGTAGTTGCAATGTCTAACATTTTAATATATTATATAGATATAGATTTTCCATTTCTAACAGTTGTGGACTTTTGTCCAAATATTGTCATTGTGATAGCGAGTAGTGACGGAGACAAGGTGGGCACACTGAGGTGGTTGCCCCACCCGCCAGCAGAAAGGTTTCTCAGAGAAATTCATACCCCTGTTTCTGGAAAATATCAAAGTCTAATTCAAAATACATAAATCTGGGTAAAATTTTGCATCTGAACCTATAATCAAGCTGTATTACACGAAACTATAAATATGATCAGCCTTAGATAAACAAGTATAACTCCATAAATACATAGAATTAAGTTATTCCTTTTACAAAACACTATAATGCATGTATATATACAACTTTCATGTTTTGAATATGTCAAAATTCGGCCCCTAGTGTTTCCAAAAATAGCTTCCAAATAGACTGCTCTTACTGAAACTGTATTTAGGGCAGTCCATGCATTTTCAATCATAAATACAAAACGACACAAAATTAAACTAAATTGTTTTACAAGAATCTATAGGAGACACAAATCTACAAGTTTCATTCTTTGAGTTTCTTGAAATTATGTCTTTAACAACTTCAAAAAATATGAATCAAACAGAGCCCTATCAAGAGATACTATGAGTTTAGAATTAATTTTGGCTTATATATGCTTTGATTTCGTGATGAAGAGAGGTTTTTGTGTATGTAAGCTATTTGGAACAGATTTTGGGGAATGGAATATTGATTGTGTGGCTGTGTTTGAAATAAGAGAAGGTTTATATACTTTGGTGGGGAGAGTTTGCCGACTTACACATAAATATCTCCTTTTTGCATTCTTTTCTTTTCTTTTTATATCCTAATTAATGTGTCATTTGTACATATGTTCACTTACTATATGAAGGAGTGGCAACATTTAACTTGATATTTTTTTCCATATGTTAAGTTGTAAGTGGTGGTTACCTTTACACACACATATGTAATTAATTAGTAAATTTTCATATTTTACGATATTCACTATTTTTTTGTCATTCTAGTCCCTAGTTCAATATGCCTTATGCATATTTCATCTACAACTTAGGTTCTTCTATTTTATTGGATCCTTATTTGACACAGTCTAAATTAATATTGCAATTACAAATAATGGACTCTATATCATGAAAATGCATATGCAATGCATGTGCCAATGTGTATATGCTATGCATGATTAATTGGGGTTGGGGTGTTACATTTCTCCCCTCCTTAAAAGAATTTTGTCCATGAAATTCAATACCTGGTTTCTCAAACAAGTGAGGATATCACTGTCTCATGTTCTCTTCTGTCTCCCATATAGCTTATTCCCTTGAGTGATGTCTCCACAACACTTTTACTAAAGGAATTTCTCTATTCCTTAAGTATTTTATCTTATGGCCAATGATTTCAATTGGTTCCTCAACATACATTAAATTCTCATCTACTCTAATCAGTTGATCACTCATCACATGTGTAGGATCTGATCTGTAACTTCTAAGCATGCTCACATGGTGTCATTATGGATTTGGGACAATTCTGGAGGCAACACCAATTTATAACCTAACGGGCCAACTCGTTCTAATATCTCATATGGACCAATATAGCGAAGTTTCAATTTACCTTTCTGAACAAACCGAATAACTTTTCCATGGTGAAACATGAAGAAAAACATTTTCGCCAATATTGTACTTCATTTCTCTTCGATGATGATTTATATAAATCTTTTCCTTGTCTTGAGCCGCCTTAAGTCGATTTTTCACTATGTTTATTTTATCAACATTTTCTTGGACTAGCTTAGGTCCCTCAAGAATTCTCAGACCTTCTTCATCCCAAAATATTGGACTTCTGCAGTTCCTATCGTATAATGCCTCATAAGGTACCATCTCGATACTACTGTGGTCATATTTGTTGTAAGTGAACTCTGATAACAAAATATAATTATCCTATAAACCCTGAAACTCAAGTACACATGCTCGCATCATGTCTTCAAGCGTTTGAATTGTCCTTTCTGATTGCCCGTCCCTCTGAGGATGGAAAACTGTACTAAAATTCAATTTAGTTCGCAATACTGCTTGTAAACTTTTTGAGAATCTAGAAGTAAACCTTAGATCTCTATTAGATGTTATAGACAAGAGAACACCATACATTCTTACAATCTCATTGATGTACTTCCTGTCTAGCTGTTCAAGTGTATTATCCTATTTGATTGGAAGAAAATGTACCGATTTTGTAAGCCGATCTACAATCACCCAAACTGCATCATTTTTCCTTGACGACTTAGGCAATCCTATTACAAAATCCATCGTAATCCTTTCCCATTTCCATACTGGTATTGGTATGGATTGAAGTTTACCCGCTGGGGCTTGGTGCTCAGCTTTAATCTATTGACAAACCAAGCATTCAAACACAAATTCTGCTACATCATTTTTCATTCTTGGCCACCAATAATGTGTTCGCATTGAACAATACATTTTGGTCGCTCTAGGATGCATAGCGTATGTAGTGTAATGTGCCTCATCCAAAATCTCACATTTTAAGTTCGTCAACATCTGGAACACATAATCTATTAT
>CAODLS011119414.1:0-14978 GCA_948243855.1 Flueggea neowawraea | reverse complement strand
CTTTGGTTTCCACCCATCATAGCCACTCCTGTAGAGGTACAGATAACAAATTTGGTATGTGCAAGGCCCGTTTATTTGAAATGTATCCGTCGAACAACTCTCAAATGTTCTTGAATGTGGATCATCTAGTCTTGGAGCATACACCTAATATACAACAAACAATCTCAATAATTCCATACTGGATCTCATAAATACATGTAGAAATCTGCGGAAAGCCGTATTCGATGAAAAATTGACACTGTAACTCGAAAGGGTTGAGTAAACTATGGCAGCTTTGGACTTACCTGATTTCCATAAGCATCTCCAAAGGAAAGACTGATCTGATCTCTTGTATACCGAGTAGAAGAACAGCTTGTCGTGATTTTCACCGTATAAGAACAAGTATTTGCATTTGCAGCCTAAAAATGTTTAAGAAACATTAATCAGATCACCAAATAAGCAAATTCTCATTTTTTTTATTGACAGCAATTTCAGCATCAATTCGCGCAGAAAATTCTGGAAGAACAAATGGGACAAAATACCACATGTACTCGGTCAAAAAAATCAGAAATTTTCAGAGAATTTCACACCTGGGTTGTGTTGATCTTGAAGGAAGCTGCAGCCTGTGGTAGTTGAACGATTGGCCTGGCTTGTGAAAGGGTGAAAATGGAAGCCAAGTAGAGCAAAAGAGTCACTGCACTTTTGCCTTTGATCATTTTCTCAGAACTGAACAAACGAGTGAGAGAGGCACTAGAAAATGGATAGATCTTCACCTGTTTCCGTATTTCAATGCCACATGACACACAAGGAGCTTTACAGCAAATCTATCATATAGGGTACACGAGTCATTTAATATTTTCTCACCTGTCATTGCCATAAAGATCCAAAAAGGGGCATTAACTTTGTCTCGTGCCTGAATAAAAATGCTCTTCTTCTGAGGGGCTGTTTTGGCAATCTATTAGACTTGCTGCTAGCCAAGAAATTATAATGCATTCAAATCCACGGTGCGAGCCAAACTCAACGGTCAAAACAACCCAGTATTAAACAAGCATGGCTGTCTCGCCAGGAAAATATCTATCCTAAAACCTAAGTAAATATATGGCCAAGAAACCAACAGACTTGTGGATGCTGGAGCCGGCACTAAGAGGTTGAGAGTTTGATTAAATAAATTTACTTATCAAAACTCTTATGGCAAAGAAAACTCTACTTTTCAAGTATGGCAATGTTAGGCAAATTTTTGAATTGAGCGTTCAAGAAAATGTTATCACAAAACTAGTGACATCAATTAGCGTCCGTTAAGCCATAAACATTTGAATCTTTTCAACACTAGTCAGATACAGCAACAAAGATGAATATTCATTGTTATATGTGCAGCATTAGTGTTGTACAAATCACCAGCAGAAAAAAAAAAAGCAAAAGTATGTTCAAATAGCAATTTTGAAACTCTCATTGAAACAATCTAAATGTCTCATTACAATAAAAAAAGGAAAAAAAAACTAAAATTTTTGGCACATAAATCATGCGAATCCCAGAGATATGCCGGAAAGTTCTTACCTAAACAAAATTTAGTCAAAAATCCAACCACTTCTTGTAATAGTTACAGGTTGCTGGAGAGATGATACCATCAGGTACACAATGACTTGCTCGCAGACAAGCTCCACATGGAAAAGAAGCCAAGGCTCCTGGTTTTGGCTTCCCTTTGAAATCCTTGTCAATGCACTTGTAACAAACTTTTCCCGTTAAAGCAGAAGCAAACTCGCCCATTCCATTACTCTTTATTTCTACGACTTTGTCATCCAAAAGGACCAAAACCAAATCCCTCACAATTTGTTCGATTTTTTGCATTGTCAGCTCTGTTCTGCAGACTCGACTCCTCCTAAGATCGTCTGCAATATTCTCTAACGTAAAAACGTTCTTTTCCTCCTTATACTCATTTTCAAGGACTTCACAAACTCCAAATCAAGACTCCCGTCACTACAAAATGACCCTCCAGAGACTTCTTTAGCCGTTTCAAACTCCATTCCCATGTAAAACTTTTTCTTCTTGTTTTGAATGTTCACAACCTCTTTTATGAAAAACTTAGCCTGAAGTAAAATGAGGGTCTTATTAATCACACTATCATGCAGATTGGTTTCCCTCTTCATGTCCTGTCTCCACATTCCCTTATCTTCTTTGCTTCGAATCACATTATAAGGATACTCTCGTGCTCTGTCAAATCCGGCCGTTTCGGTTTAAGGGACAAAGGCGGTAGTGATTCTCTCATACCGATACCGAAAAGAGAGCCTGCACATCAACAAAGAAGCAGTTAACAGAGTATTCTTATAAGCAAAATAGTCAGAAGTTACAATTTTTGGACTTTGGTTGATCAAGCTGACTTGCACATTTTATGAAGACAATCTTTTTCTTTCCTGTTCCAACCAGGCTTTGCTTTTTTTTTTTTTATTTCTCTTAACTAATACGATTAGATTTTATGGCAAACAACAAAAGCAGCACGTCTTTAGTCTTTACAAGCAACAAGATACACAAAAATCAAAGCGGGCACAGATTTGGTAACAATATTCACAATTCTGTCAAACATATAATCAAATACCTACAAACAACAGCGGAAAGTAGTAACGTTAATTAGATAATCACTAATCCAAAATTGAACACTGAATTAGGTGAAAACAATCGGAAATTCGGTTCTGCCGGTAAAAAGACGACGACGACCACAACCACGACGAAGTCGAATCAGAAAGTTATATTATATTATATTACCTTCAAGGGAAGAATCGTGTGAAAGCCGAATCTTTTCCGAGGTGACGGCAAGGTGTCGGCGATAGGAACAGGTGGTTTTATTCCGAGGGAAATACAGACTGAGAGAGGGTATATACAGTTTTGGGCGACCGGCAGTACATATTTTTATTTGGGCGATCTGTCGTAGTGTCGTTTCAGCAGATCAATGCATATACCCGAGCAGGCCTGCACAATTTTGAACGACTTGCCGTGCATCTTTTATGTGGAACCGACTGGTCATGCATAATTGCATCGTTGGAGCAACGAATGAGATATGAGAATACATAGAAGAGAGACAAATTTGAGCTGATCACCATGAGTGGTAAGTTTGAGAGATAAAATCATATTTGTAGCATTTTTGGGGACTTTTTTTTAAAATAAAATGAATTTTCATTAATATGTAAATGTAGATTATAACCCTTTTTTTTTCTCAATATAAATTATAACCGTTCATTCAAAATAATTTGCAGATGACAGAACAACTATGAATATAAATAGAAAAAAATAGCAAATGGCAAGTTGCAGAACACTTCAAGACATGGCAAACAGTCCATTCCAACGGCAGGATATTCTTTTATATATAGCATTGTGATCTGCGATTGCATAGTATAAGTGATTGTTGCTATTATATTTGTATTATGTGTAAGGGTTGGTGTGGCCATTGGCTTCTTCGGAAAGAAAGAGACTACAGAGCATTGCTTCACAGTCCTCCATGAGTTTGTAAAGCAAATCAGTTGAGAATAATGATTGTTGCATCACTCTTGGCATCCTTGAAAACTGGAAAGAATTGCCCGTCCTTTTGTTGTGCTTCTTCACAATTTTTATGAATCCTGTTTCATGATCACAAACTAATAGATTGTGTTAAGAACCGGGGAGCTTTTGGAAAAAAAATTTACTGCAGGGCTTAGTGAAAAACACCAAATCTTTCCAAAAACCTTAAGGTTATAGATTATGGGCGTTCTTTCATTTGTATATCCTTCGCATACATATATTATAATTCTCCAATGTGGCTTTTCCCCATTTTTTATTTATAATTTACTCTTGAATTCCCAATAGATAGATCAAATTTGTGTTTAATGATCCTCAACATCAATTTGTTTGAGGTAAATTCTATACAATTATCAAATCTAATTTTAAAATGTGCATCACTTTTTGCTCTTTTATCATTTAATCTGTCAAAATCTACCGAATCTAGGTCACAATTCATATGTTAAATCCATGAACTATTTCATTGCAGTCTCTTCAAAAATCTAACCTCGGTCATTTACTACCGAAGACCAATTTCAAATTTTACCTGTGAAATTAAGGACACTGCAGTGAAGAAGCAAAACCATTTCCGCATGAAATTCAAGGATATCCTTCTGAACACTCAATTTCTCTTGATTACTCTTCAAGTTTGCAGCTCTAATTTGTAGCTCCTGCAACAATTCGCAAAAGTCCTGTCTTCAACAATATCATTTGTATTCTTATAAACCCAAAAATCAACTAAAAATGAAAAAAAATACTTTCAATCTGATGATGTAGTCTTCCTCCTTGTCAAAATAGAATTCGTTAACTTTATCGATTTCAAGGCCTAACAATTGAGAGAAACTCTTTCTTGCATCATTCACATCCCTAAATCCTCTGTTAGAAAATCTTGAGCATTTCGGCCGAGAATTGTTCACTTTGAGTTGCTTCTTCAACTTCTTGTAAGCCAAAAACTGAGCTCTCCATTGAGGGAACGATTTCTCAATCTCGCTGCGGAGTCTCTTCCCGTACTTCATTTCTTCTCTGCTTGAGTTGAGCCTGTAATGATCAGTGGTAATTAACGTCAGAGAAATTTATACATAATAGGAAAGGAAGCATATTCTTGATGAGCAGCAGGAGATATTCTCAACAATGTATGTCACCTTAATCTGCAAGCTAACTTAATTAACATATATATTTCCTCAAACCAATCGAACAAATAGATTCATGGAATATCCGAACTTTAACAGTGGTATAGTTTTTGGGCAAATCACGTAGCAGAGAATATTTTTATTTATTTGCAATCTTGGTCAACGTAGTTAGCGAAGCCAAATTACCAAATTGCATCTTCCTCAAATATTCGTCCGGCCAGACACCTAGTTACGAAGTTTCCTTTTTTGGGTGGTTCCATTTTTATGGGTTGGAGTAAATAATCAACTCAGAAACAAAAGAAATGGTAGATAATTTCAAAAGGGAGATGCTGAAATCTTTCAGGTTTCAGTTTTCAAGAAGAAACTGGGTACGAATATTCTGTGGACTGTGGTCACGGATGTAGTAACTCCTGTGTCTCACTCTGATCACCATGGCATTGTTCAAGAAAATGTACTAAATTAGACATGTAAAAATCAAACTGGAACCGAACAGGCCAACTAAAATTGGAGGATTGCAGTTTAGGTTTCGGTGCAACTTCTCTAGAAACTGTCGAGCCGGCAGTTCGACGATTTGGTTCTGGTTCCCCATTCCAAAAATCGAAACCGGCGGTTCTTGAACCGACAACACCTCTATACTAAATAAGTTTTAAAACAAAGAATCTCCACAAACTCTCATAATATTCTTATGTTTTCAATATTTTAGAATGTTAGTCCAGCGAAGGAGTACATAAATGAACATAGTATCATATTTTTATCCAAAACCTTAAGATAATATATTGTGTCTACATTATTTATATGTCTTTCATGCACACCATAATTTTTCGATATGAAATTCTTCTCCATTCACACTTGATTTCCTAACGTAGAAGAAGTTGCCCGAAACATGTCATTGCAAACTTGCAACCATACGCTACATTTCAAAATCATCATACAAGCACTTTGTTTGATGCTTTTGGACATACAGACACGGTGGCAATCACAAAATTGAAAAGGCTTATTTCCTTAATCTTGTGCTTTAAAACCAATCATTACCCAATGGATCTGTAACTTGTACAGCCCATCTAACTTACCAAATAAAAACGAATACAAGGATAATATTAATACCTGGAGATTTTTTTTTACCTAATCAATTTTCAATAAATACTCCAATTAAGATAATAGTAATAAATAGTAATAGTTTTGTTTCAAAAAATAAATTATAATCTTCCTACATATTAAAATATAATTTGGTTTGGATAAAAATACTTAGGGCTTGTTTGGAAGGGTAAGGAATAGTATATTTGGTAGGTTTGCAATGATTGATGATTAATAAATAGTAAAAAATATAAAGATTACACTTCTTTTAATAAAACTAATTTTTCATGCATTTATGTTTTACGTAATATATGTTTTTATTAAATTATTAAATAATTATATTTAAAATATTATTTTATTTTAATTGTGATAAACATATAGATTTCATATAAAAATATCATACGATTATAATATATATAAAATAAAAATTTTAATCTTTACCAAATCATTTATTTAATAAAAATTATATGTAAGAGGATCTTAATGGTTTATTTTTTTTTTTGCTATAATGATTAAAACATTAACATTCTTTAATTTACTTTTAAAAAATATACATATTAAATTTGTCTATATCAACTCTCTTTAAATTAGTAATAAGAGAAATAAAAAAGTAATTTATCAATTAATTATGTAATTAGTGTATTTAATACCTTTTCAAAGAGTAATAACAACCTAGATAAAGAGTATAAATTCGTAAACAGGTAAAACTAAATGGTGTTTACTTTATTATCTTTTTTATTTTTATATAATTTAAAAATTATATATTATTCTAAAAAATAAGTGTAAATTTAATAGAATTATAATTTTACTTGACCTAATTTAACTGCACTAAACTCGACCGAAATAAATGATGACCATTAAACAATGAACATATAATTGAGTGAACATTATACTCAACAACCTTCATACTTTTTTTTCATTTTCCAAACTTATATATTTTTGTTGAGACATATTAGTGGATCTTTTCTAAAAATAAATAAAAATTTTCAGATCTTATAAATCTGATCATGAAATAAAATAGTTTCAAAATCATTATACTCATCGAACAGCATAAAAAATCAAAATACAAACATATATTAAAACTCTTGTTGTAAAATGATATGTATAATTTTGCCATAATTTTAAGTCAGTTAATAGATTATATTCAAAGTTTATTTATATGGAGCAAAATATATATTTCAAAAGATTAGTGTATAAGAACAAAATAATTGTGAAACGGATGATATCATTATTAACACATAATGATATCAATAATTTCATTATTTTTAAAATGAAATACACAATGCACATGGCCTAACATAAAAGTCAATTGGAAAAATAAATTGCTTGGCTAGTAGTTTAAGATGATCAAACTACCAAAATGAAAAATAAGGTATTATATATTGTTAGATTTTTTTTAAATAGATAATGCTTAGATTTTTTGTTGAGATAATTATAATTTTAAAAAATCAACGTATTTATAATTATTAAAAAATAAGGGTATATTTTTAATTATAAAAAATAGATAAATATATAGTAGTATTTAAAAAAAGGATATATTTATAATTATAAAAAATAAATAAAGATATAATAATTTAATAAAAAAATATATTTATATATTTATATAAATTATAATTAATTATATAAAATATGTTATATACTGTTTAAAATATGTGTCAAATGATAGATGAAAAACTTTGGAGTTTGGATTTTTTTTCCTAAGAGTTTGGATTTAATTTTGGAGCTTATTTAATCTCAATCAATAAGGTTCAAAATCAATTAAATGAAATAAAATCTTCATAACAACTCCTGACAATAAGATATTGGGGTCAGATAAAAAAACAAATATATATATATATATTTATTGGGTTTCTGCGTCAAACCATACCCCAAAGGCCCAAACTGATTTATGTAGTGGGCCATCCTTATCCTGGTTTATTTGTTGCTCTGATCACAGCCGTTGATCTTTAATCTTTCATCAATCGTCACCATACCGTGTCGGCAACCTCACTTCGCGTGACCCCACTGTGATAAGGAGATGGAACACGTGGTGCTTTTCAGACGTGCGGTCGTTTTTTTTCATTTGCACCAATTTCTATCAATCATAAATCATAAGTATATTCTATGGTTTGCATGTTCTTATATACCACCACTTGTATCACTGGTCTATTAATATTAAAATCTAAAATATCATTCTATAGTCTATGATTTACAAATACATTTTCAATTGAATGATTTAGGCTGTTCGTTTTCTTTTCTTTTTTTTTAGTTTGGATAGAAAATTATATATTGACATTTTCAATAGAAAGATGTAATGTATTTTTTGTGTAATTATACTCTATATCCTATACAAATATATTTATTAAAAGCAAATAATTATTAAGTGACAATACAAATTTAATAATATCAATTCATGATGCATTGGTGGTACTTGTTTGAATAACAAACACATTAGTGGTGTTTGTTTGACAAATATGCTTATAGTATGTTAACTATTCATGCGTATTTAAATTCTTAAAAAAACTTGTCGATTTTTCAATTTTTCGATTGTGTAATCTACATGCAATCAACTCCTACAATCTGTTTCTTCAATTCATTTATTGCATATATTTGGAATCAATATTCAAACACACATTGTGGTTCAAAAAAACCATCTCACTCTCTTTACTTCTTTAATTATTATTATTATTATTAGTCAATTTACCAATTGCACTGAACCTATTATATATTACTCATTGAAGAGTGGTGAGTAAATATTAGGCACTTCCAACTGGTTATAAATATGGGGTATGCAAATAAGTCTCGAGTAGAATATATTTCGTGGATACAAGTCACGGTTCACAAAAGTCTAAATTCTAAAGGAATGAAAACCAAAATTATTCTAGAACCAGACTTTCAGTCCACATCCAAAACTTTGTTGAATCTTCCAATCATCTAGACAATATTCATTTACCAGTTGTCCTATATATTTTATGGGTGCTAAGTGTTAACCAAATTGCTAACACATTCTTTAATTGAGTACTCGATATATTTAATAAAAAAAATCAAAAGATCGTTGATGCCATTCTTTAGCAGGTGTCCCAGGGCTGCTATCGACGTGCCACAGAGGTGAATTAGAGATGCAATCATTACGAAAAGCACCACCAATAACTTCACTTCCATGTTTTACTATTCTTTTTCTCCTTTTTTTTTTACAATAAAAGGTGAGCCGAGACTGTCGGTAATAACATGCATCTGTTGAGTATAATTATATATATATTATTTTTCATTGTAGAATGTCGGAAAAATCATAATTGTACTCAGTGATATAATCGAGTCTCGTCACCGTAACACTTCATCAGAGACCAACAGCTGTGGAGGTCAACCAAATTCTATTGCACGACGTCGGTTCGTGTCGTTTGCAACACTCTCTCGAAGAGCTTCGAACCCACGCCGGCGAACTTAGGATCATGTCCTCAACCGGTGGGCCACCATGGAGGGGTTATTCTTTTCCTCCTATCATATCCGTCCAAATTTATATCTTTTGTATATTTTTTATTTGATTATATCTTTTGTTTGTCTATTGCGAAACTGAACATAAATACGTATAACAGTTTAAAAAGGAATATACACCTACATACTCATTCGTTAAAGTAAAACATAAGATAACAAATTATGCACCTTCATGATTTTGATATATATAGGGGTGGTTGCCTTAGCTATATTAAGTAAATTTTGATAGATTTAATAAATTATACAATAAAAAGATAGATATAAATTGTATAGTAAAAAGATAGATATAACAAGCGCTTAGCCTTAGATACTTGACATCCCAATTTGAGTGGCATAGGATGGAATGGGGATTAGGAAAATACCTCCCAATGAGACCAATAAAAAAATATATATAATGATATGTAAATGTAGTTTGTAATATGCTAAAAAAAACTATGTCAAACAAATATCCCCATAAAGCAAATGATAATGAATTGTTTTAAAATATGCAATATCCTTCTATCATTCACTAATGCAAGCCACATAAGTTAATATAGGCCAATTAATCACTAGAAGAAAAGATTACAACATCAATCAATATATATATAAAAGTTGGGGAGTTTTCTCTAATTTTTGACAAGTGGCTCTTTATCTAATCGACAAGTGGACTTTAGTTTTGTTTTGCTCCACATTTGACCTACCATTTTGCATTCCCTCTTACGTTTGTAACATAATAAATGTAATTGTTATATCTCGTTCATCTCATCCCCTCAACTTTCCCATGACTGTGCCATAGAAGTTGTTCTTCTTCTTCCATTGATGACACTAGAAACAGTTTGTTAGAATAATAAAAAAAAATATGTATATATATATATATAGATCAAAACATTACCCAAAGACAATTTGGAAACCAATAATCACTACCACTAGACGCAATTTGATCAACCAAAATCACCATTGCATACACAACTCGTCCTTTGAACATATACGAATCAAAACATCACCCCACGATCTCTCTTTCACTCGCTATGATCTCCCTCTTGCATGCAATTGATCTATCTGAATGAGAAACGTAACCTGCCTAAACTATGAAGAGACCCATTTAATAATGGGTTCCTTCAAATGATTCCTTTACTTTGAATTCAACAATCAACGCACAGGTAAAAGAATTTTGCATGTTTGAAAATCATTGGTCGAGCACAAATATTATACTGAAATTTATTTCTTTAGGATGTGCTTATAGAGAGAGATCTCGTGTTCCTTAGCCCAATCTCAGTGGCTTCCCCTTGTCACTAGCCTCTCAAGAGTTTTATCAAACAAATGATGTTACTATAGCAACCAAATCAACTTTCTTTTGTATTCTACGACATAATTTATCTCTTCCCTCTATTCCAACTTCTCAAAAAAAGCACCATGGAATTCACTAATTCACTCCACCAAAGATTGTTTCATAGCATCCACAAATCATGAAACTTGACACTAAGTGAGGACAGTGGATGCATCACGGAGGCTTTTCCAAGAAAAACAAAACAACTCCAAAAACATAACATAGCCAACGAGAGAGGGTTGTGGCTCATAGGAGAGGCAATGGATGAAGAAAGAAGTAAAAAGAGTGGAAAGAGAAGCGACGTCATTTTTTCATAACTAAGTTCTAAGATCGGCGGCCTTTTTTCAGTCATTCTCAGCACACTTAATACTTTTTGTTGGAAAATGCGGTCCGCCCATGACGGGTTAACCAATCTTGGTCGGTCAAGGTGTGAACCAAAATCTTGGACCGAGACCAATGGGAAATTCTAATTGAGAAGAACCAAACTCGGTTGGTCAAGGTATCAACCGAGACCGTGAACTGAGACCAATTGATAAGCCTGATTGAGTTGGGAATGAAATGGGGTCGTTAGGCCCACAAGCCTGATTAAGGCTTATATAAGGAGCTTTGCTCCTTCCATTCTCACAACTCCAACACACACACAAAAACACACCTCCAAAGAGAGGGAGAAAGAGAGCTCTCCATCGGGAGAGAACGAGGTTCGGCCTCTTGTCCCGATCCCTGCACAGATCACGTGTGGTATCTAGACTGCGAAACAACCTGGCATTCCTGTTGACATTTCAACCGTGGTTTGATCGTAAGGCCAACATAAAACTGGTCATGCTCTGCTGCTAGCTTCCGCTGTAATCGATGTTAGTAAGTCGAACCTATTTATTAAACTGTTTATTAGTTAACCAGTATGCATTCCTTCATTAGTATCAGAGCCAACACATTTTTTTAATATGTTTAAAAATATTGTTGCTTTCTATCTAGGATGCCTATTGTGATTTTTTGGTATTCGACTTTCCGTCTTGAATGTCGTTTTTGGTTCGAGTCCGTCCGGAGTCGAATTCTGAAAGTTAGAATTTTGAAATTTCGACAAACGATTTGAGATCAACAAACTCGAAAACTTTATCTGCCAAAATTTTGTCCCAAAATTCCATCAGAAAGGTCGTCAAATCGACGAAAATTCGATAAAACATACTGAGTGAGGATACTCAGATGAATTTATTCAACTGATAAGAATGGTGACGTGACAATCTGTGATTCACCTACACAGACCACTCAGAACTCGACACTTGGCAGAAAGAGGAATTTGGTCAAAATTGACTAAAACGTGTACCAATAAAAATACGACACATGTTAGTTAAGGTCATGTGAAATGAGTGTTTGTAGCCAATCAACATCCAACACATGATACATAGTGCCACGTAGGCGTACACGTCGGTGACATGTGGCATGATGATTGGACTGACACGTCATCACGTATATCCATTGATATGGTGACACGTGGCATATGGTGACACGTGTCGGACACATCATCCCCACACATGGCATGCATGTCTGTCAACTTGGACCAGTAAGAAATCGACATGTGGTTTCCTGGTTGTGCGACACCTGGTTCCAATAGATATCGACAAGTGGCGAAATTTCAGAGGTCGCGCGTGTGTTGCACTTGCTGGCGCGTGGTCGCAAATCGTTTCCTCCACGTGGCGCGTGAGCTCACGTGCCAAGTGTTCCGACCACTATTTTTTTGCATATATAAAATGTTTATTTTTCTGAAATTTTTGGTATAATTTTTTATAATTTTTTGAGTTCTTGAACAATTTTTTCCTAATTTATTGGTGTATAAATAGTGCTAAAAAATTGTGAGAAATTGTATTTTTCTGCCAAGAATTATTTTGAAAATTATTTTTCAAAATAATTAGTTTTAAATGTGCAAATGTGGTTCTTATTTAGATAATTGAAATTAGATTTCAATTATTTGGGAAATACGTTTGTTCGTATATACCCATTTTATTTGTAATTTATTACAAATATACGAATGAGGTAAAACACGTTGTATTAAACATAGTGCAAATTAAAGAAGAATTTACATGACTCCCAAAAAAGAGTATTTTGGGATAGTGGTAGTCGTAAAGGAGATTTGATTGTGCATTAAGTGTACAATGGTGATGAAGGTTCACTTACTTCATAAAAAATTATGATACTCATCACCGGTATTGGTTAATCTATTGGTCTATACTAGAATTTCATGAAAACATGATTATCTAAGTGTTGAGAAAAGACACTTTGAGATTCTAGTGAGTAAAAACATTTTAAAATCGGTATGTCCAAGATCACCATGATCGCAAAGAGAGATCGTGAGAAGTGAGAGATCCACTTTAAGGTCGTATGATTTATAAGATTTTTGATAAGTTGGCACGGCCACTTATGAATTCTATTTTAACACTTTGAAAAAGGTTCATTGTGTATCCAATTGGCAGACATGTGTTTAATACTATATTTGTGTAGTATTATTCTTTGGGGATATTAGCATTATTTGTTTGTTAATGTTGTCCAATGTTAATGTATGTATATTAACATTGAGATAGATTATTTGGATTACATGTTGGGGTAATAAATGATGGTTATTCTATTTATTGTTTTGGCTTATTATTGTGTTAATTTGCCTTAATTTTATGCAAAATTTTATATGTTGGATATATTGTCCAATTATTGAGTTTGTCTAAATAATTGAGATGACCAACATGGATTCCACTAAGTCAATTGGACTTTAAAAGTGAATCCAAATAGTCATTATTTACTGTCTATAAAATTAAATATAGTATGGTTAATTATTAAGACCGAGATGGTAAATGTGCACCTAGTGTACATTTTGATTCAAAACTTAATAAGAGGGTATGCTAGTTTAATTTTTGGTTGGATAGTAAATATATGTGTATTTCCGAATGAATTATTTGTGTGTAACTATGTCTTATTGTTTGACATGTTATTTGTGTAATTCATTGCTTATAAAAGTCGATTGATGCCGAGACATACATATGTGTATGTTAAAACTATGTTGAACTTAGGTGGCAACAATCTTAATTCCTAAATTAGAAAAATTTAGCATGTACTCTAAGAACTAAGCTCGTGCCCCTTTGAACTTGGTTATGTCCAAATTCGAGGATGAGTAGAATACCACTTAACATATTTTTTAATAAAATGTCTGTGAGATGTGGAAGTTAGAAAATTTCCACTACATCCATCATTTTGTTAGTGTAAAGGATGATGAATTCACTTGGCTATTTTACAAGTATCGAGGTGCAATAATTTTGTAAATTGCATTTAAGGAGCAGTTAGTTGACGTGACACTAACTAAGCTCGTGGTTTTTGACAATTTACCCTGATACTTGTTATAAAACCTAATCATATGAGTTGAGGCGTAAGGCCTATATGATTAGAGAGCTTAGTGATACTAATCATTGTTTGATCAAGGATGATGTCCAAATGGTTATCCACTTATTGCCTAGATGTTAGAAGCAAATCAAGTTGCACCTAATCCACGTTTATCTCAAGCATGAGATCGTAAAGAATTCGATAATATCTTATTCTATTGGAGAAATTCCAATACAAAGGCAAGGAAAAAAGTTAAGAACCTTGAGTCCTTAAGAAGTGGAGACTAGACAGAATTATGAGGAAATCCATGAACATGAACAATGCTGACATTTTGTGAGTGAAATGTTAAAAACCAAAGGCGCACTATATGTAAGATAATGCACCTTTGAGGGTGTGTTGCTCAAACTCACGCAAGTGAGAAGAGTTACCTTGTTCGATGTTCTCTATTGAATTTTGGCATTAGTGGATTATTAATTCAACTTTTAGGATCCTCAAAATGAAGTTTTAATGTAACTTCTTTAGACACCAGCTAGTTCCAAGAAGGAGCAAGTTATGTATGCAAGGAACAACTTAAAAGTGGGAGTTTAAGGTGTTGGTGTGTGCAAATTAGTCTTGTACAAAAGCCGAACCTTTTCTTGCAAAAGATTATGTCATGATCATATTGAAGTTTGCTTTCAATTTGTATTCTAACAATTATGGTATTTGTTAGATTTTGGTTGAGTGGAATACTACTTTGGCATTAAAAATGGTTTCTTAGTTAAGGTATAGAACCTAACTATTGAATGATCTAGTTTTCATTTCTTGCTACTCCACGTGGTCATAAGGGATTATGTGAAGTTAATGCACCAACTCAACCACTTTGGTAAAAACGATTACTTTGATTAGCTCAAGTGGGAGTATTAGGCAATTGTGTAAGTTGAAGTTGTGTAATTGTGAGCATTGCAAAGAGGGAATACTAGAAAAGAAATCATTTCAAAAGGCACTTTGAGCTAAATTCACATTGTTATTAATCCATTTTTTGATGTTTGACGTCAAAATAATAAGAGGACAAGGCTAAAACCTACTACTTCATCACATTCATATATATGATTGTGGAAGGTGCAGTCATATCCATTTGATTCTTCATAAGTAATAAT
>CAODLS011119365.1:0-21078 GCA_948243855.1 Flueggea neowawraea | reverse complement strand
CCGTCGTCTGAAGTTTCTGGTGGTGCCTTGGTAGGTTTTAACTAGCAAGCCTACGCCTATCCCGACTCCAAGACAAATGCTTAGGCCAATGCCAACACCCACTCGAACGCCAGCATTGAACCAAGAGAGTTCCCCATCTTCACCATCTAAATAATCTGTCCCTGAGTACAGGTGGCTGTAGTCTTCGTTTTCTAGTTTCTCATTTGAGTATTCTGACAACTGCAAAGTGAAAAAGGAAATTAACAGCAGAAATGCTTAGGTTGCCTTGCAGGACGCAACCCCAAAAAAGATGTAAACCTCCCTTTTTTCCCCACTAACGCGCAACACGGACGACACAAAAATGGTAACCATTCAACTATTGTGCAACAATCAACCAACAAAATGAAACAAAGTGAATATCAGATGGCTTTGCAGCCTCCTAATCTCCCTTAAAAAGACATGTTTCAATGATGAAAGCAAGATGTAGTTCTATAGACAAGGAATCAATTATATACGGGTGTGTAATTTGAGGGAAAAGCATCCCTAAATTTTCGTGATAACAATTGTAATCATATCTTATGACTTGTAAGCAAACTGTAAGCTGCATATATAAGCTAAAAACTAAAATTGTTCGTTGGATACTAACTCAACTATTTCAATATACTTTATTGCCAATAAAATAGTAATTGCTGGAGAAACAAAAGAAACGCTGATAAAACACCACCCCGCTCAAACTCAGACAAGAACCTTTACTATCCACACAAACAGAAAAGGAAATCTTATCACAGTAGAGGCTACAAAAAGTTAACGACGAATCCAATATAGAGTTAAAAAATTTTCAACAGTTTTATGGCTCTAAAACATAACAAAAACATATGACTCCAAATATTAGAAAACAATGATCATCCGCACAACTTGCAGGATTATTAAGACATACGGTAGGAAAGCTACAGTAATTTTATTTTAAAAATTCAGATATATGAGCTTATGATGCAATTACACCAAGATGCAACAAGTTATGAAATTGTAAACAATATTGCATCAAACAAACAGAATCACGTGATCTTCGATTTAAAGAAATGAGATGAACAAGTTTATCTACCCATCAAGGATAACTTCTTTATCATTAGATTAACTATAGTGAAGTATATTCTTTCTCTATCTAGGAGGAGAATGCTACTGCAACAGGAAAGCAGCAAAAAGAACAAAATTTAAACTTCAGAGTAAATTCCAAATTCGGTAATAAATAAATACATGCAAATGATGCCTGGAAGGACCGTTTGCCTGGTTTTCTGATGCCTCTTATTCAGGTATAGAATCCAGCATCCCTTTCCATTGCTTCTTAAGAAAATTAAGCTGCAAGGTCTTCTTTAAGATGATTGGAGTGCCTGAGAATGTTCCTGCAACATAGACCTCGATTTTTGGCGATGCAGAGTCTGGACTCATAACATGTTTTGCCTTTAGGAAGCCAACGCCTATGCTTATATCTGATTCACAGCTCATGCTCCATGTCTGGCTATGGTTTGTAGTCTCCCTGATATTGCCATTTGTATTGCACAATTCCAGAGCCCCGGATAACAGAATGACATCCTTATCAAAAACCTTAAACTTCACACTCCCTGTCATCCTTATACTATCTGTGCTAACAAATGTAGCTTCTTCAGATTCTGTCTAACCTATCCCTCCTAAGAAGGGTCAATGCTCCATCAGAATTGATGCAAGTTCTGACACCATTCACTTCTAGGAGGGTGTCAGGATACAGGGGAATATGATTCACTGTTAGGTATTCGGGACTTGATTCGTCAAAATCACATTTACTAACTCGAACATAGAATACTCTTACATCAAGCCATGGTAGCGACGTTTTGACGATAGGTCGCTGAGTTTTCCACATTGGTATATGCCCATTATCCATATTCCCATTTTCATAAGAATTCTCCATTTCACCAAGAAAACTAATCCTTCTGCTCAACAAAATCCTTCCAGCTTTAACCGACTTGGTAATTTAACAATATTCATTACAATAAAACTCACACGAGCATGAGAAACCTGCATCCATGCCAGCAAAGTGAATTCAAGTAAATTTTTGGACATTGAGGAGCTAAAAAGCAGGAAACAAGTAACTTGCTAATCAAAGAAGAAAAAGAAGAATTTAAATCATAGAAGTCTTCATCACTTGACACTCGATACTCAAATTAGTTTGAGGCAATTAAGCAATAAACTCCATTGACAGGCACACAACTTAAAAGATGTTCTGAGGTCGAAAAACAAATGAGACCTTTTCAAGACTAAATTGGCCAAGAGATGGAATGAGAAACCTTAAATAATTAGTACACAATAGGGAAAGCCAAGGAAGTAGCAACTGTTTACCGGAACAAGAAACAAAAAGATAAAGAGATACGAAGATGAGAAAATGTATGGGAGAAAAATACAAAACTCGACTGTCAAAACCCAATAAATAACACACTGCAATTTTCATTTACAAACAGACAACACCATTCCTCTAGGCCTCAAATAAGAAAACACAGAAACATAAACGGTTAATTCCCAGTTGAATCACTCCTAATAATGAATACCCATTAGCAGAAACAAAACAAATCAAAACAAAATCAATTAAAATTGTTAAAAAAAGTAGAAATTAAATTCTCACAGGTTCCAACAAAATACCAGCAGTAGTGGACAAAATTGTGCACGTCAAGTAAGGCCGTTGTAACCGGGCTACCGTTCCTAGTCCGGTGGTTACCGAGTCTTGGTCCGCTAGCTGCGTTAGGTGTGGGGTTCATTGGCCTCGCGTTTGACATTTCTTTTTTTTTTTAAATAATAAAATTTGACCGTTGAATCTGATTGATCCAACGGTTAGATCTACTTAAACAGTAATATTATTGTTGGAGTATCGTTGGGGCAAAAAAATTACATTTTTGGTCCCCAACGGCTAATTTTACCCTTTTTCCTATAAATACCCCGTAAACATATTTTTTTCTATCATTTCTCTACTTCAAACACCTATTTCTCTCCTCCAAACTCTTTCAACTCTTAAAATTCTGCATACTCTCAAATTATTCCCACTCTATTTTTTTCCAAAAAATTATGGATTACAACAATGAAAACACTCAATCTTCCCAACAAAATAACCCATCAAATTTTGCCAACTATCAATACTCCCAAAATAATCCATCAAATTTTCCCTCTTTCATCAATTATCAATTCAATCCCAATGCTTCATTTTTTCCATTTTCATATCAACCCCCACATTCGAATTTTGGTAATTTCCAAAATTATTCAACCATGTCATTTTCTCAAAATAATCCATACGTCCCAGTATTTGTAATATTTTAATTTTAATGTAATTTTTTTATTTTAATTTAATTTTCACGTGTAGGTATATAGGCTGTAGTTTGGTGAGTTGAAGAGGATGTTAGGGGAGTGGGATCGATCTAAATCTGATACAGTATGTGTTAATATTATCTTTTACAGATCTTATCCAAGGAGGTGACAGAAAGGGGCGTGCATGTGTGTTACAAAATTTGTGATTCTATACCGACATACCATTAGCATTCTTACATCCTCCTACTGTCTCCTTAACCACAAGTAGACATTTTTAGAAGTAGGACATTGCTTTCCTTTTCTTTTTTTAGTTTTCCTCCTCCTTTTCACTAAACAGCCTATCTTAAGTTGACAAATTCATTAATTACGTCTCATTGTGATTGTCACATCTCTTTTTACACAAAGGTTGATAATAATACAACAAGCAACGTATTATTTTTACTTTTATATTCTTAATAAAAAAATATGTTTAAAAAATTATCAAAAAATCTTCCATTAAACTTTTAAATTTAAGTCGTTTATTAAAAAAACAATTTAAAAATTTAAGCAAAAGACATTAATGAGGGTAAAAAGGGGAATAAATAAAAATTAATTTTTATAACAGATAGATGAATAGTGCACAATCAAATGAGATGGTCTCTCCGCAAACATCCTGTGTGGTCTTGTAGTGTATTTGAGTCTTGTTGTGGTGGTCCTTTATCCTTTTGTTTTGTTATGTGCCTTTCTTGGTTGGATCTTACTGTTTGTAATCAGGTATTTTTCCGTCATAAATCAACGTTGATCAATAAAATTGTGAGATACCACCATGTTTTGAATAAAAAAAGGGGAATATATAAAATTAAATGCAAAACACTATTTTTTAACAGTAAATTTCATCTGGCAATTGTGTCGTATTTTTGTCTTTGTGTTTGACTATTGCTTGTTTTCGTTGGCTATATGCCTTATAATTAGCTTGATTGTAATTTTGATCCTTCTCTACCTTGTATTGTATGCCTTTTGTTGCACGGCTTGATTATCCCTACTTATTGAACAAAACAACTAACGTTTTTAATGTTTTTAGGGAATTTTTTGTGGTTTTTTTCTTTGTGTGTTTTATCAGACTATTGCATTTTAAGTGTTTGGAGTTTACAAATTCCTTTTGATTATGTGTTGTGGCGCCTCTTGTCACTGGCTCAGTTGTAATTCGACCCTTTTGTTGTCCTGTTTTGCCTACTTTTTCTTGCATAACATGGCTGACCCAGCTCGTCCAACACAACGAGACATTTTAGGCCCTTTCTTTTCGACAATATAGAACAGTATTCTTTTAACCAACAATTTGTCCCTCGATTATGCATGCCTTGGTGTTTCTTGATTTTGGTATAATTTCTTAGGAGTTTGTTTGTCTTTGGTTTGATTGACTTATGCTTTGGTGGACAAACACTTTAAAGGTTAAGCAACTGTTTTTGTTGTCGTTGGCTATGTATTGAGGCATTTGCTATCGTTGGTTTAATTTTAATTCTCATTGTTTTTATGTGTGCCATCTTCTTCTTTCTTTGATTTGTATGTGTTTCATTCATCAAACAAAATGACGAGGTTTTAGCATTGAAAATATGGGAAGAATTTGGATATGATGGGGCCAATGTTGTTAAATGTTTGATTCTTTGTTATTAATTTGAAACTTATCCTTGTTTACTTTAATTCTCTTTATTTTGATCAATTTTCCCAAGTGACTAGAGTTTGTTTGTTTTAAGTACCGAATATTATCCAGTTTGTAAATGTGACAATCATTAGATAACGCACACAGCAACCTATTACAATCATCAGCAATAGAACCAAAATAAGAAATGTCACCAGCTGGATTCAAGATATCTCTGACTGAGAGAAGCGAATCTGATTCAACATGAAGTCTTTCAATATTAAGATCCTTTGGCCAGCTGAAAACCTCTCTTATGTATAAAATCTCAGCAACCTTGAGTTTCAACAGAAAAGGCAGAGATTTCAAATTAAGAAATGAATTGGGAATGATTCTAATCTAGTTAACTAGAGAGTGTAACTTTAACTTTGGGTTCATGAGAGTAAGATAATTTTAACAATTTTGTCTGTTCAAAAATTGTAATATTTATTTTTAATAAAAATCGTTAACGTAAGTTTATTGAGGGACCAAATCACATTAAAAAAATTGTGTTTTTTTTCTTTTTCTCTATTTTTTGGGTAAAATTCATGGTTGTCCCTGAGGTTTGGCGATGTCTCGCAGTCGGTCCTTACACTTTGAAAATTCATCGCTTCGGTCCTTGATCCTTAACTCCGTCTGTTTTTTTAAACAGGAAAAAGGAAATGTCCCGATTGCCCTTACCACATCATCAGGTAATAGTCAGAGGTCTTTCCCTCTCTCTTCACTTGACCTTTCTCATTCTTCTTTTTCTTCTTCTTCTTCCACCTTTATCTCCTTCGTCGGCCACCTCAAACCTCTCTCCTCTTCTCTCCTCTATTGACAACTTGTCGCCGCTAATTCCACCTCACTCAGTTGACCACCGCCCACTGCCTGGACAAAGCTTCCTCGTTGCCTCCCTTCCCTCTCTACCTCCATCTTCCTTGATGGGTGTTTCTTGAGATATGACACTTATAGGTTCTTTAAAGAACCGATGGAAGGTATGAGAGATTGAAGCTTGTGAGGAATGTGGGGTATGCGGTTGGGAATGTGAGTGAGGTGGTAGTGGAGAATGATGGGTTTTGGGTGGAACTGAGAATTTGCAATTTGGAAATTGGGGTTTCAATTGTGGTGAGCATAATTTGTGGTGGATTCAATTGATGCATCAGAGATTGATTTTGACTGAGAAAAATTTGTGGGTTGAAAAGGAATTGGCTAATAATTCTTGTTGCTGGTGGAAGAGGCGTGTTTATTGATTAAAATGTAAATCCCAACCGATATTGACGTTGTTGCATAATATCTGAACTTTATTTGGGAAAATTTGTCACTATATATGTAAACAATTTTCTAACAAATCAAGAAAAGCACATTTTATCCCTAACCTGTGTCTGTTTTGTTAATCTAAGAGGGATCTAAAAAGATAATAATATAATTACATAGGGATGGATATAGAAAATAATAAATTTTAACAAAGACTTAGGTAGACAATAGTTTAATCGACTTCTTGAACCTTTTAACTTAAACAACCACCAAAAGGTAATTTTGGATTTTGACTGGTCATTGTTACCACATCAACAAAAATGACGTGTCACATTAAAAATATAGACGGAGTTAAGGATTAAAGACCGGAGCAATAAATTTTTAAAATATAAAGACCGACTGAGAGATATCGTTAAAGGACCGTCATGAATTTTACCTTTTATTTTTGTATTTGTGTGTGGACCCAACAAATAGGAGGCTAAATTAAGAAATCAGTTGTACGAGGAATTGAAGGGCGAGGAGATATTTTGGATGCAGACGTCAAGAGTAAAGTGGCTTGATCATGATGATTCAAAGACTTCATTTTTCCATGGCTCTGTGATTCAGAGAAGGATGGCTCATTGAATTACTAAACTAAAGACGATGCTGGAAATTGGGTGGAAGAAAAGAAGAATGGATAGAGAATGTATTTTACTCCTAACCTAAACTGTATTCGTCGGAGGAGAATCGAGGAGATGGGAGTAGAATTCTTGCTAGTTTACCGTCACTGATGGATAATGACATGAATAGGAGACTGTTGAACCATTTACAAAGGAAGAGATTGAGGAAGCTTGTTTAGCTTGGGACCTTCTACAGCTCCAAGTCCAGATGGGTTCACTGTTAGATTTTCTCAACATCATTGGAGCATCTTGAAAAGAACTGTAGTGGAGGGTCAGGGTTCCTCTGAAAGAGAAAGAGGTACCTATTGAGAGTCTGAGACAACTCAGCACCACCAACATTGAACTTATAGCTAAGGTACAAAATCCTACGACTATTAAACACTTTCATCCTATCTCACTTTGCAATGTTATTTTGCAAAATTATTTCTACTTGAACATTATTTGAGTGCCTTATGTGCCTTCGTTTAGGACAAATCAATATAAAGATACTATTGTGGTAACGAGTGGAACAATGTTACCTCAGCTAGATTAACATTTATGATTGATGTCAGTGCATTGAAGAAGTTCATCATTCCGTCTAAGGGGTTGTGGTAAAGGGATCCTCTCTCACCATACTTATTCATTTTAATGGCAGAAGCTTTTTCTCCATTTGTTGAAAGTAGGTTGACAAATAATTCAATTCATGGATTAAAGATAAATATGAGTTCCACGATTACACATTTGTTCTTTTTGCAGATGACACAATGTTCTTCTGCAAAGTTAGCATTGAGAAAGCGATGCAATGGAAGGTGATAACAGAAGAATATAGTGTTGCATCTGGATAGCTGGTTAGAATGGCAAGATTTTGCTTGATTATGTTAGATATAAAATGTTTTGTATGTGTGTGCGTGCGTGCGTGCGTGCCCGCCCAAGTGTGTGCGCATGTGTCTGTGTGATGCAATAAAGTAAGTTATTGTCAGTTGAAAAACTCTTCCTTGTTTCGAATTTAAATCTCCAACAAATGTCAGAGCTTATTAAAGTAAGATCATTGGGGAAGAGTTCTGGTGTATCTCTGTTGCTGTTGTTTTGTTATTTGAAAACGTTTATTTCTTTTGCCACTGTAGTGCGTGTTTTTGTGGCAAATTTTCCACAGTATTCTCTTTCAAGTTTGAAGAACACAAAATAACAGTGAAGATAGAAGAAGATGTTTGTACAGTTACTCCACGCTATGTTCAAGAAGAAGAAGAGGAGGAGGAGGAGGACTTATGTAGAGTTGTAAAATTGGAACCGAAACCGTGGAATTGAACCGGAATCGGACCGGTTAAAATCGGAACCGAATTGAAACCGGAATCGACTGACCAAAATCGGAGGGTTACGGTTTAAGTTCCGGTTCCATTCTTTTAAAAACCGTCGAATCTCTAGTTCAACCGGCAGTTTGAACCGGAGATTTGAACCGTCGGTTCAACAGGCAGTTCTAACAGTTATTTTTTTTTCTTTTTTATTTTATTTTTTCAACTCTATAAATACCTCCAACCCATTTTTACCAATTTTACACAATTTATTCTTTCTCATTCTCTTCTATACTCTCACTCTCTCCAAAATTCATTTTGCTATAAATTACTCTTATTAATTATTGATACATTTTATTATTGCAATTACATTTTCTATATTTCTTAAAGTTATTTTTTGCAATTACATTTTTCAAATTTCTTCTACTTTTTTACTATATTTTAATTTACTTATTTTATTATTTTATTACATTTAATTAATATTTACATATTTATTTTGAAATAATAAAAAAATTTGGTGAAAATAGAAATTTTGAAAGTTTTGAAGTTGAAAATATTGTAACTCAAGAGAGTCAAACTCAACCAATTCTCACCCAAGGAGATAAAGGGGAGCGGGAGAAAGAGTTTCTAGTTTCGATATTTTTAAAATTTATTTTAAGAAAATTTCTAATTTAATTTATCATTTTAAGTTTCTAATTTTTTTTCTTTTTTTACTTGTATTTTAATTTATCATGTATTGTTAATTGTTGTATAGTTATATTATATAATTAAATTCGATATTGTAACTACAGTATTCCTTCATCACAAGTGAGGACATCTAATATAATTTAATGAGTTTTTTTTCTAATTTTGTTTAAAATAATGTGATGTAATTACTAGTAGAATAGTTAATTTATTTAAAAATTATTAATAAAAATATTTAGAATATAATGTATTATTGATAATATAATTAATTATTAAATATAACAAAATTTACAAACAAGAAAAAAATTGGCGGGATAAAATAACGGATTAAAAGCAAAATTTCGAAAAAAAGAGGGAACCGAACCGAACCGAAATCGAACCGGCGGTTAAACCGATTAAAACCAGTCAAAATCTATCAAAACCGGATCAAACCGTGTAAACTACGGTTTGGTTCCGGAACCAGCAACAACTCTAGACTTATGTATTAGTTGATATTTTGTATTGGTTTATCCCTTGAACATGGTTGATGTTTGTTTGTTGTTATCTTGGTCATGGTTATCTTCCCTTCATGTCTTTAGATGTTTAAAAATTGATGTCACTTGTCAAAAATAAATTGAGAGAGTCTTGCAGCCTTCATAATTTACTCTTATGTTCCCTCCTACTCAATCCTTGTTTATGTTCTTGTTATTCTGCAAGCTCAATGAGTGATAAGATTTTGCTTAATTGTGTTTGGTGAAAATGTGATGGTCCTTATTTTAAGAGATGTTGTCTATTCAAATTTAGATATGAAATAGTGTGTATCTTTGTGGAAAAAAAAAAGTGAGTTATAATGCAATGAAGTTTTGATGGGGACGTGGCTCTGAAGGGCGAAAAAACCTCTATTACGTTGGATGAAATGAACTTTGAAGAGCCAAGCGTCGAGAGAGATTGGGATTAAGAGATTTAGAAGCTTTTAACCAGGCTATCCTACCAAAACCTGCCTAGAAGATCCTTTATGAACCCAATAGTTTAGGGTGCAAATCCTGCGGAGTATCTACTGCCGGTCGCCAAAATTTCCTTTTCACTTCAACACATAGTGGAGCATCATGGGTTTAGTGCAGTATACCGCTTGGCTTTCAAGGTCTGGAGGCCGTTGGGTTGAGGTGGAAAGTTGGTGATGCAATCATGTTGTAAATTTGAATGCCGAATCAACTAGATTGAATTCGGATTTTTTTATTTGATGATTGACCAACATTTTTGTTTCAGAGCAAGTGATTGTGAAATTGATGATATATCAGAAACTGCACAATTACCAAAGAACCGTATCTTAGTAGTATTAGAATCAGCTTCCTAATTCGACGATAAGAGTCGAAAGTGGAATTTTTCAGGTGTAATTTTTCTTCGTGGAATGAAAAGTGTTTCTTTTCATTACACCAATCGATGTTAATGTGGGTACATGTATGAGTTTGAAGCATGTATATTTAGGCCAATCACTTGGATTTAACGATTCTCCATTTCATTATCATATACAAAAGTCTCACTAATTAGAGCATTTTGTTGCATATGATTAAGCTTAAACATATGAAAAGTCGACTCGGCTTGGTCTATCTGCCAGTTCTAAAAGAGTTGAGTCTAAACATGCCAAACTTCAACTTGGAGTTACACGTCCCAACCATTTGTGTAATACATCCGATATGCAAATCCATCCACCATGTATACGGGGGTTGTGTTTGGTTTTGGTATATTAATATTGTATGTTCATGCATGTCGTAACTCTCAAAAAATGTGTGGATCTCTCTATTTTTTCTTATGTAATTTATCAAACCTTCCAATTCACAATCTACTTCTGCGATATGCCACAAAATCTTCGAAAAGCAAACAGCACCGTTGGCGAATCTGCGTCAGAATTCTTCATGAATGGGAAGCAGAAGAAGATCGAAAAATAATAAATTCAAAATGTTGCGGGTGTTAGTTTGCAAGTCTATCTACCCACCTGCCTTCACGTGAAAGGCATCTATCTTAAACAATAAACAGTATGAATGTTGAGGGTTATGCAGAAACATGTTTGCAGAAATGTGGAATGGGTTTCTTGCATTCTCATGACATAATGGCAGAATACTAACGATATTGCTTAAAGCTATGATGAAAAAATAAGTACAATATGCTCAAATGTATGCAACAATCTAACCATGTCGATTCTAGCCTCCAGAAAACCATGGACCTTCTTCTGAAAGCTGTGAACATTAATATAGATTAACTAACATTTTGTAGCAAGTCTAAACCTCTGACTATACTCACTCAACCATTTAAGCTGGCCTCGCGTAATAACTAAAGTTACCACGAGACTAATTACGATTAAAGTTTTTCTTCCAATACTAACACACAGGTCTATCAAGAAATATCAGACACCATCGCTTCTTGCCTTTAAGATTCAAAAATTATTCATAGTACTGGGAATTGATAAGTTTTCCCTCAATAGGCATAAACTACAAGACAGGAAAGAAGTTTTACTTTCTACTTCAGGACAATTAATTACAAAAAACCTTGAATTGTAACTTACAATTCACTACTGAAAGATTAAGAGAAGTCCATGACTAGCATGAACCTTTTCTACAAGCTAATGGAGAAAAGAATTGTTTATCATCAATGCCTACTGACAAAATTAGTACAGTAACTTTTAGAGATTCAAAATTTGGGAGATCAGTTGATCAACTGTTTAATAGCCGACGGTTTGTCATACACTCTCTAAAATTATATTATTTGAACATGAATCCCGATATCATTGAAAGCAAAAGCTGTTCCTCCGTTTCAAACACAAAGATTCTACATTTCTAACATGTTGAAGGAAGAGCAACTAATTGTTTCTGGTAGATCATTCATATGTGATTCTAGAAGAACCAAAAATATTAACTACCAGAATGCAAAATGAATTGAGAAGTATTAGAAAGATGAATTTTATGTAGCTCATACTAATCTTGACAAAGAGGTGACTTGCTCCAAAAGGACATCCATAAAGGTGGGACGACCAGCACAGAGGGTAGAAAGATCGCTTGAAAGCCAATAATGACTCAAACTTTTGTCACCGAGGAACAGCAAAATCTACGAAAAGCAAGTAAAAATATATAGACAAATCAGTTGCTGGTGCCAATGAACTCAAAATGACTAAAGTATCATTTGATCAAGAAAAAAAACCATAAAATTAATCTGCCAAAGAGATCAAGTGTGAATGACTGAGAAAAATGCGAAGAGGCCGAAGAAAAACAGCCAACATAATTTAGGGTATCATACTAAGTTTCAAGATGATTCCAATAGTGATACAAAATTCAATCAGTTGAGGTTGCCTTCCACAAAGACCATTCCCTGCCCACTCTAAGTGAAAAACAACACTTGAATTTAGCATCTAATGTATCACAAAAGTGACCTTACCCTAGGATTTAAGGATTTTGCCACCAAAGCTCAAAGAGAAGAGCAAAAAGAAAAAAAAAATGCATATATGAGGATTCATTCACATAAAGAAACAAAAATGAAGAATGCTTTTTCTCATTTTATCCACTAATTAATCTGTGTTGTCCTCAAAGGCTCTAATCATCTGTAATATCAAAGTGCATTCAAGAGTCTAATGACCGGCGCAATAAAGGTTTTAAGAATATCATAGGTACAAAGCTAAAGCAAATGCTCCATCTTTGAGACCATAACAATGATCAGGACATTCTTGCATCAACACAAACTTAATGGTTACCAAAACCTCTTGAATCTTGTCAAACACACTAGCATCTAGAGACAATTTCAACATTGAACTCTTTCTGAGCATAGTACAATAAAAGAGTCCCAAAATCACAAAACATCATTATTCCCTAAAGACTGAAGAGGAAGCAAAATGCAAATAATTTGCTTTCACATTTGTAATTTGAACCAGATCCAGCATTTTGTCATGTCACAAAGGAGTTGCAAAACCTATATAGCACACAGTAGAAGAACAAGAAGTCAACAGTAACTATCATCATAGAAAATTCATAAGCAGATTAAAAGAAAAGCAACTGATCCTACACAATCTAGTCTTCAGAATTTACAAATACAGCAAAATATTCAAACAGGCTCATTTCTTTATCTTAATACTGACATGAAAAGAAAATGTAGCTTTACAAACACAGGCGAAACAACTCAACAATATAAATATATAATAAATTATCCAAAAAAAAAAAGCAAAGAAATTCACCTTGAGAGAGCCAGCTCCAGCAAGAGATGTCGACGGCGATACTAAACCTGAGCCGAGCATTGGCAGTTGCAGAGTGAAACGGCATCAACGACTCCACGCTTCCCAGAACCGACAACACTCTGCAAATATAAATTAATAGATAATTAAATACATTTCACTAGCTAAGAGAATAACGGAAAAGGAAAAATAAATTGAAGGTGCGAGTTTACCTTGAAGCGTTACCGATGGTTCGGGTTGGACGTGAAGAGAAGAGAGAGGACATTGATTTTGCATTTAGTGGTTTCTGAGTTAGCGTTTTGGATCGAGCAGCGTGAAAAGTTTACAATTGTATGAAAAATGATTCTCATTAATTATCATCATGCACAAGCTTCTTATTTATAGAAGTAGCAGCTAATCGACTTCATTAACTCTAGCTGACTCGGCATGTACAGTAATTGACAAACAAATTAACCACAATCAGTTACTTGATTAACGGATTTACAATGCTGAGACAGCGAGGGACCTCGTGGCCGCGGCTATCGCTGGTCTCGCGAAAGAAGCCATTTCTGGTTTTGCGAAGAGGAAGATACTGGATTGGGGAGCTCGTGAGGAAAGAGAAGTTGGTCGGACCTTAAACCCTACGGTGTGTTACTGTACTGGTTCCATAAAACGATGTCGTTATATGCAACGGTTTCATATAAAGTTTCGTTATGTGAAGGTTTTTGATGTCTTCGTAAATGTCCTTTTTTTGAACAAAGTTTCGTATATGTCCATCCGTAACGGTTTCATAGAGGAATTAACAAACGATCCCTAGTATTTGACTCAAGCTCTTATGAGGTCCCTTTTGTAGTTTTGTTTCACACCGTTTAGGGGTAAAAGAGTAGATCCGCCAACACCACCAAGAGACTCATCATTTTGAGGAGTCAAAATATATTATTTTATTTTTATTAGATTATTAATTTTTTTTAAAATTTATGTATTAAATAAAAAAATATTAAAAAATAAATAATTTATTTATAAAATAAATAAATAATATTGAAGAATAAATATTAATTTTTTAAATTTGATAAAAATTATAAATTTGTTAAAATAATTAATATTTTATTAATAAAATATTTAAAAAATAAGTTAAATTATAATAAAAATAAAATAAAATTTAAAATTTAAGATAAATAATAAAACAAAATATTATATTTGAATGAAAGAAGGAGAAGAGTATGTTGAGATGCTCCTAGTTGGATAATTTAGCAAATTTTTAGAGGTCTTTACTCTTCCCAATGTTTGTGGAAAACACTGTTTCTAAGCAAAACGCACCGTTTCACAAAAAAAACTAAACCGACTCAGTTTCACAGTGGCGAGTTATCGACGAGTCCAACCAACGATAGCAGACCAAACCAAACAATCTCCCATTTCTGAGGTGGTTCGAAGTGTTGCTCCCTTCAAGAGGAAGACGAAGAAGACATCGAATCCAGTCATCGCCTACATCAAATCAATGGCTTCGATCATAGCTCGCAAGTCTCTCTCCGCTCTCCGCGCTCACCACCTCGTGAGCTCCTCTTTATGCCCTAACTCCTCTTCGTTTCCTCGCTTCTTGTTTCGTCGCCGGGAATTTTTTTAATTTATAAAATGTCATAATCCGTGCTTATCCCACTGATTTGAATCCTCATTGATTGGATATTGTTGTTAATTAACTATATTTGGTAGGCTTAAGTGCGATTTGTTAGATAGATTTCGCCATCTTTGTAGTTTTAGCCGGAATAGAAGTGGCTATCTGCTTATGCTCTTCTTTCTTTTTTTTTATCATTTTTCGTTTTCAGGCCGTGTCTGGTCAAGCATTACAAGGGTGGAGCCTTTACGCGTCTCAGTCTGGTGCACGATTGTATTCTACCAGCAAAGGTTTGATCTTTTTCTTTTCTGTTTCTATTTTCTGTTGCTCTATCGGAATTGCTTGTGCGTTTTGGATGTCAAAAATTATTGGGTAAATGCAGAATAAGTATTATTGAATCAGTGCTGTTAATATTGTAATATAAAGAATACTAAACAAACTGTTATGCTATGTGGAACGCGTGGTAAGCTTTATAGTGTAAACATTTCTAAAAGGATCTAATCAGAGACTAGCGAGATTTGAGTTTTGATTAGAAGAAAGAGTAGCTAAACTTTCCGAAGACATGTCCACTGAATCTCCTTTGTCAATATAATGTTATAACAGATGTTTGTTCTGTTCGGTATGGCTTTTATTTTTTGTGGAGTGTGTTACTTTTGTCTGATAATCTACAGTTGTATGATTTCTTTGTGTGTTAAATGCAGAGGATGAAGAGAGAGAGCAGCTCGCTAAGGAGCTCTCAAAGGACTGGAGTTCTGGTATTAAATGCTACTTTGAAATTTCATCATCTTGTTTATTCTCTCTCTACATGTTGCAGGCTGCCATGGCTGATACTTTGAGTAATATGCAGTTTTTGAGCGAAGCATTAATACACTGTTCCTCACTGAGATGGTTCGCGGTTTAAGTTTGACCCTCAAGTATTTCTTTGAAAAGAAAGTTACTGTAAGTGTTTTTCCAAGCTTGATCTTGTACTATGTAATAATTTCGCGGGCCTTAATGATACGCTTATCATTTGTTGTGCAGATCAATTACCCATTTGAGAAGGGTCCTTTGAGCCCTCGTTTCCGTGGTGAGCATGCCCTGAGGCGATATCCAACAGGAGAAGAACGTTGTATTGCCTGCAAACTATGTGAAGCTGTAAGAGTTTGAATTTCATTATAGTTCTTGATTAACTAGTTCATCGTGGGAACATTTGATAAGTAAATTAATCAAATTCTTCTTATCATTTCTTCGGGTTCCTTAAATTGGAGCCACAATTATGTTGGGATTTTATATGATTTGTCATTATTTTCAATCGCTGCTGTTGAAATTAATTATTATTACCGTAGGTCTAGTGCCTAATGTTTAAGGCTAGGAGGCTTTGCTGCATGTTGACATAAAGTAGATCTTTTTCTTCTTTTTTTTTGTTCTAATGGATGCTGTTATAGTAAGTTTTAGATTGCGTGCTTGTGCAATTTTTATTATCTTGTTTTCATTTTTGTGTGTCTGTTATTCTGGAAAGGGCTTTCTTTACAATCTTCTTTTTTATATCAAGCCATGGTCTTGTTTTACTGTTTGCTGTTTTGTAAATTTCCTAGTTTACTGCTGTTATTAGTGTTGAATTAAGTCTGCAAATTTAGTAACATCCGTCAGATTGCTTTTGGTCTTTCATTTTATGTCCACATAATACTTAAAAGCTTTGTTCTAGGCATATTTAGACAAATTACCTGGTCTAACTGCTGCAGTTTGAGTGTAGTTTACTTTGACAACACTGCCTCTGCCAGTTGCCACTAGGGACCAATGTAGAGCTTTTAGTTTTTCTTCTTTTTTCTTTCTCTGTAGTGTTTCATGTGACTTATGGGCATGGTTGATGGCCAGATTTGCCCTGCACAAGCTATCACAATTGAGGCTGAGGAGCGAGAAGATGGTAGCCGTAGAACAACAAGGTGAACCATTTAGCTCCTTTTTCCCTTCTTATCTTCATTTACTTCTTGCTGCTCTGATGTCTTTATGCTCAACCCATAGGTCTCCCTCATCAATGGAATGGTTATTGGTGTTGCAGGTATGATATTGACATGACAAAATGCATCTACTGTGGATTCTGCCAAGAGGCTTGCCCAGTTGATGCGATTGTGGAAGGACCCAACTTTGAATTTGCTACAGAGACTCACGAGGTTAGGCTCATCCTTGTTACCTTAATCCTACAACAACTGCAAAAGTTGTTTATTAAAATTTTTGCACAATTATTGCAGGAGCTTCTGTACGATAAGGAGAAGCTACTCGAAAATGGTGATCGTTGGGAAACTGAGATTGCAGAGAACCTCAGATCTGAGAGCCTATACCGTTAATTCTTCATTGCTAGTTGATGATCAGTTTTTCACTTGAGAAATAAAAACAGAAAAGGCCTGTATACAGGTCTTGAAAGATTTTTCTTTGTTAATTTTTTTCCTCTTTTGTTCATTTGCTATGTTTATTGCTGAATTTCATTGTACATTATGAAATGCCAAGGCGTGTAGCAACCGGATGGATAACTATAATTTACCTGTAGAATTCTGAATTTCTTTTTTTAATTGGCAAGGGTACAAACATGGCTGTTTTTCCAAACTTGTTTTTACCTTGTTTTACACTATTATATATGCTTGAAAGACCATTTTAACCTGAATTATACCATAATCATCTCCTTAACATTAAATTATTAAGGATAAGCAGCAACATGTGAATACTTGAGCATTCTGGTTCTCTTCATACATATTTGTTTACGTTAATAAATGCTATAAAACATTGGACATTAACTATTTATATTACTTACGAGACAGAATCCGTCTAAAATTTCCCTAGTCATTTTGTTCAAAAGATATCCAAAGTGCTAGGAATTTACATCAGAGGCAAAATTTCACGGTCTAGACCAGTGGCAAAACTTGCACAATCAATAACAAAATATTCACATATTTTCTTCAGCTTCTACAGCTAAACACAGCAGCTACGTTGGAACAAAACACTAACAAACGGGGAATAACTGTGCATACTGATCATGCGGTCGGGGAATTCATCAAGCTACTACAAGGACTGCCATTGATTAGAGTGCTGACGGGACTTTGTGTATGCCCGATTGTAGCTTTTCTGAGGCCTTTCTTCTCTTCAGGAACACAAACTAATTTGGCTCGCGGAGTTTGCTTCTTCTTGAACACTCCCCAAAGATACAAATTTTCCTGGAATCCTGGGTACGAATTTTATGGAGTAATGAAAAGCCAATTTCTTTTTAGCTTTAACGAACAGAGTTTTGTTCACACCTAAAAGAAAAATAGCTTTGCAGCAAGTAAATATTCTGACTTACTCCAATAATCCACTGGCAGTGTCATGGACGTGAAAATCAAGATTTCTGCATTTTGAACCCCTGCTCTCAAAGCAAGGTCTTGGTGAATCATATCCATTACAAGGTTACTAAAAGCTTTTCCACTCCCACTGCACAGAAGATAAATCCTTAATAGGGTAGTAAGGCATGGAAGCTAACATAAAAAGATACGGATTGCTACCTCTTATTTTCTGGGAAAATATAAAGGCCTATACTGTCATAATTAGGTGCCCACTTCTCAAATGCTTTAGGCCACACAGCAGACCTTGGAAGCATGTCAGGTGAAAGCAGTCTTGGTAACATTCTAGCCTCTTCATGTACTCTTGGGCATGCCAGGGTAGACAAATGAGCAACAAGTCCATCCAAAAAGGAAAATTTTTGGTTGGAAAAGTTTAGACTTCCCCTGTTAATCAGACCAACCAACTTAAATCTTGTATGTTGTATTTGTATTGATTCACGAAAATGTTAGCTGGGAAAAATAGATATTCCTTTCCCTGTAAAGAGAAATTTGCGGGAATGCCATGCCCTTACCTCCAGATAGGTTCTTGTATTGGCTGGGACGCATAACAAATCTGGTTCCTGGCATTTGATGCATCTAAAATAGTCAATGGACAATCTGCAGTTTTAAGATATGCAGTCTCTTCATCGCACTCGCCATCATGTGCTCCATTCTTTCTCCTATCCTTTTGATCCTTATTTCCATTCTTTCTCCTAACTAAAGATTCTGCCGTGTCATCAGAAAATTCATCATTCAAATCATCTTGCTTCACAAAGGGCCCATCTTCCTTAACATTCTCAGAGCAACAAACATCAATACTTTGACGTAATGAACAATTTCCGGGACTTGGCTCCTTATCCTTGCTCAACGAGTAACCATTAGCTATTTCCTTTACAGAACACTGATCAACACTTTTATTCCTCTCTTGAAAACGTTCCAAACTCTCAGATCCACATTGCCCAACAGAAGATTTCACATCTTTTTCTAACTCACAATCCTCACAGAACCAAACCACATTTTCATCCAAATTCTCCGGCAACACAGCTAAACAATAGCTGAAATACAAAGAAAGATTAGGAAAAAAATCAGAACAACAAAGACGTCATCCTTTTATTCTTTTATTGATGCTTAAACCTTTTATCAATTAGAAACATTAAACAAACACAAATGTCATCTATGTCTTCGCACAATCCAACTCAACCCTAAACTTGTTCTCATCGCAATTCAAAACAGAACTCCAAACAGCAATGTCAATGAACTGATAGACCTTAAAAATAGAAAATGGAAACGTACCGATGAATAGCATAAATTTGACAATAATCACAATAAATTAAAGCGTTGGAGAAGCCTTCGTCACCACACGTCTGGCAAACAGTCTAAAGCAACAAAACAACACGAACAAACAACACAATTTAAATGTTATAACTAGCCTTCAAAAAATTCATTTTTCCCCAAAAAAACTTACCATTGCAGAGAAGAGGAGAAAAGAAGTGAATGACCAACGATAGCTCAATGATCGAAGAACAAGACTTTCTATCTTCCGGTGTAAAACGGCAGCGTTTCGGTGAAAAGTCTTGTTGAGTTCATGGGAGGAACAGGGTTTTATTTTGGATTGTAACCAGCGCCCGGCTAACTTAAGACACACCCTATGCGCGTGGTTTTGTTATATTGAGTAGTAGAATAAGGCCTTTTTACTCAATTTATAGATCAGAAATCAATATTACAGATCATACATTCGATTTTAGATGTTGTACAAATGTGACTCGAATTTCTGGACGTCGGTATATATTTATGTGTTGTATATATATTATATATATAAGTAATAAATATGATATAAATAAATTATAAAATTTTGTAAAAAATATACAAATTATAACAAAATATAAATAAGTCATAAATGTTAATACATACAAATTACAAATATAATATAAACAAGTTGTAACACTAATACTTATATGTTATAAATCTCTGTAAAAATTATAAATATAGAATAAACAATATAAACATAGTATATACAAATTACAAATATATCATAACAAGTTATAAAACTATTACTTGTATCACGATAAATTGAGAAAATATTTAAAAATATGGACCATAAATATATAGTATGTAAAAGTTGTGAGTCGGGAATAAATATTGTAAAGATATTCTGTAAAAACTACTTAGAATAATGTGCTATACCAAGCAACTAAAAAGCCCAAAACCAAACAGGGCATGAATGAGCCCAGTACTGCTCTTCACTTAACAATTTTGACTGGCCCTATCCTACTCGCATATATTAGCTTTGCCACTTCCTTCTTCTCCTTCCTCATTACACTGTCGCTCGGCGCGTCAGCCAGATTCCAGAAGGATTCTCCGATAATGGCGGAGGAGGCAATCCTACGCTTCTTGGAGAACCATGACGAGATCTCCGATTCTGGCGATTTCGCTGCCGAGCGTGGAATCGATCACAACGACGTCGTTAACGTCGTCAAAAGCCTCCACGGTTTCCGTTACATTGACGCTGAGGTCCTCCTCTTCTTCTTCGTTATCTAATTATTAATCTTCTCCGTGCTTTCGATAATTGAAGCGGCCAGTTTTTTTTTTCATTATATTTTCAATTTAATCCTCCTGCTTGCTCTTACTGCAGCATTTGAGATTATAGACGATTTAAATTTAGTAATATTTTTGTTTACATTGATTAGAGTCAGTTAAAGTACATTGTATGGTTTAGAAATGGGAAATTGGACTTCAATAAGTTGAGAGCCGTTTGATATGCTAGATGATCCGAAAACGCGAAAACTTTATTTACTTTTTTTTTCAAGCCTTAATTGTTGAACTTGCCAATCACGAGAATTGTTGGAATGGTGCTTTGCTACGTGTTTAGAGTTTTATGGATTTGTGTTCAGTATTGAAACTTGATGAAAGTGGGTTTTGGGATGGATAGGTTAAATGTGTGGCGATTATTTGTACCTTCTTTGGATAGTTATTTAAACAATTTTCAGTATTGAACAGGATATTAAGAAGGAGAGATGGGTACTCACTGATGAAGGTAAAAAATATGCTGCTGAAGGATCACCAGAAGTTCAACTTTTTTTGGCTGTACCACCTGAGGGTAGCATCTCGAAAGATGAGCTGCAGGTTATTTTCTCTCCGTATCTGTGAGTGTGACTTAGGTATGTGGTTGCA
>CAODLS011119197.1:0-11902 GCA_948243855.1 Flueggea neowawraea | reverse complement strand
TTTACTATCAAGTCACGCACTTGATGGCATAAAGAAGAATAAACTATTCATGGAGTTTTATCTTTATAAAACAATATTTCATAGAAATGAAATGCCTCTTTATTATTAAATAAACCGAAATAACAATGTTTACATGATTGGACTAGGGCACAAAACTAACAGTCAGTAAATCCGATAACCTTGATTGGAACATCATACTTTGATTTAAGGATTTCAATCTCCATATGAGAAACTGGAAATGTCTATGTTGCAAGGCATGAAAAAACACCAAAATGCTTCGTGATAGTGAGTTGAAACTGTATCATCTGAATCAAAGGACTCATCTTCTTCGTCTGAGGATAACACTGTAAAAACAATGTTGACTGAATCAAAATCACTGCTCTGTTCTGAAAAGACTGACTTTAATCCTTCTTTTGGATCAAATTGTCAAATTTTCATCACCTGTTGAATGAGTTTAGCAGATTTTCCTTTACTGAGAGAATTCTTAGCATAATGTCCCTTCTGGCCGTAAATGAAACAAGGATCATCCTTCTTATTGGAGGTTTTCTTTCTAAAAGATCAAAAACCTTTCTTCTTCCATCTTTGTTTAAAGTCTTTCTGGGTTTTGTTTTCTAGGGAAACGCCCTTTAAAAAACTTTCTCCAGTATTTCTTCTTTTTCCTGGTTCTACAATCACAGCCTTTTTCCTTGCACTTGATCTGTAAATAAGGCTTATTACAAATCTTATCAATCCGGGTGTTCTAAAACAGCTTGAAGAACTTATTTTGTTCACACTTCTTTTCAAGTGCTTGCTCAATATATGGAAACAATTCTCCAAGGCTGTGATTAGCAATATGTTTTTTAGATACTGAAATCAATCTATTAACTTCAGGATGAAGCTTATCTGGAAAGGAGGCAATAAAGATTTGCATGAGCTCTCTGCTATTAAAGCCACCAAGCTGGTAATAGATCCTGGACATTCTCCGATAATATCTGTTTAGATCTTTAATCTACAAAGAACAACATTTGATTATAAAACTCAAGTTACAACTTTTTGCTGAAGACTTTAAAATCTCCAACAAATTCTTGGTGGATGGATGCAACTGCTATCTCAGGTAAGGCTCCAATGAACTAGAGTTTTCTTAAATCTTTAAGAGAATCATACCAATCTCTCAACTATCCAACAAATCTGGAGGCTAATTCTTTCAAGATAGCCACTTTGCTGTATCCGGGGTTTGATCGCTACAAATCAATCCATGCACTAATCTCCAGAATTCTCTCTCTTTTTTTTTTCAATTGGCACATCATCAAAGGTGAACCATGAACCACCTTTAGGTCTAGGAGTCTATTCATCATCCCGAGGAGGAACAAATTCTGGTTTTTCTTCTTCCTCCTAAAAGTAAGCATCGGTATCAATCTCAGTTGCCCGAGATTTTTCTTCTTGTTCTGTCTGAGAACGTTCTTTCGGTGCTAGATCTGCCATTAGAATAGCAGTAATATCTGCCTGGTTGTCATCTGAATCTGTTGACAAATCTGAAACAGAATTGTTTGTGGAACTGGTTTTAGGATATGCATCATCATCTCCTGAAGTTGATTCTTTAGGGCTAATCTCCGAAACATAGTATGGATCTTCTGAGCTATAAATGCTTTCATCGGTAGACGTATCTATATTTGATGAAATCTTCATTATCAACTTTGCAAAAGGGTTCTGGGAGTCAAAATCATAAGGGTCTAGGGAATCCTGGAAATATGAGGCCATAAACTCCATTGGAGGCTTGTCTCTGGGAAAATGAGGAGAACAGGACAGACGCATATGCTTTCCTTTATGCTTTTCCTTCTTCTTTCATTTTCCTATCTTTCTTGCTTCTTCATAAGCTTCAAAGGTGGATGAAACAAGCGGAACTGCAGATTTTCTTGCAGAGGCCATAAATCCTAATAAAGAAGACGATTTTGGAGTACTCCTAAGCAGGTTAGGAGGTGAATCAAACAAGGAGGACCTTCTTGGAGGTTCCAAAAGAGGCAGATTCCTCAGATCATCTTGCATTCCTTTCAACTGCTACTTTAAATCCTTCAACTTAGCTTCTTTTTGGTCAAATGTCTGATCAAATTGATTATTGATTGCCATTTTGCCTAAAGCTTTCTCAAGCTTGGTTATCCTTTTGTGCAGCTCTTAGTGGAGATCCTATATTACCTTGGTAACATGTTCTATTTTAGAATTATTATTTTTCTTTACAGCGTGTAGAATTCTGTCAAGCTTTTCATCATGTTTAATCAAATGGTGTTTTTAAGCAACATGGTTGCTCGTTTTCCAGTTTAAGACTTCTTCAGCACTTGATAATGGCTCTAGAGAACCATCAACTCTCATTGTACTCGGCTTTGAGAAGGGTCGGAAAGGAACTCCATGATTTGACGTGTATGGAGTCAATGGAGAATAGTCATTATCATAATTGAAGTCTGATACCCTGAATGAAGATGAATCCATAAAATATGGGATTGTAGGGACAACTGGAACAAGTTCTGGAGAAGAGTTGTTGAAAACTTTTCTTTTCAGAATCTTTAAAGCTTCATTGTAAATGGAAAGAGGAAATCTCTTCTTCCATTCCTGAGTGACTTTCTCATCACCCCTCTTCTTAGTGTCTTTTGAGATTCCAATCCATGGGGAGGAATCATCATTTGGATCAAATGACTTATTGGAATGTATACAAGATGGTCTTCTTAGATTCTTTATTCTTCTAGAATCTCCAGGAAAAATATCATCATCATAATAAGAACAACCTTCTTCACACTCACTTGGGTCAACATCCCAAATGAAGTGACCATTTATGCGGTTAGTATAGACTGGCTGACCAGAGGATTCAAAGTGAATAATAGGAATCTTCCTATCAGTTAAGACTGGTTGAAGCATAACTATGGTCTTAAAAATTGGTAAACTAGAAGTTGAACTTTTTGGTTCTTCCAAGTTCTTGTAAACTGTTTGGACAGTTTCATCCTCAAAGGAAGAAGGTCTCCAAATGGGATCCTCAAGATCAATAGGAGGAAATTAGCAATAAAGTATGTAAAAGAAGATAAATAAAATTAAAGATGATGCAACAGTTTAGGCGGCAGGGCTACGCATATAAAAGTGAATGAATGACAGTCCAGACAGTAATTCGACTATATATTTGCAATGAAATATAAAATGAAAGAAATTAAAATGAATGGCAGTTCAGATAGCTCGACCAACCATAAATATGAACAGAATAGAATAAGAAATGAAATAGAATATAAATTTGTATTATAAATTTGAAAGTTTACAATAATTAGAATACATAAATTTAGAGTGGACTTATACTAATGACTGGTTTAGAATTCTCAGAAGAGTTCTGAATTCCGAAAATTAAGCCCCGTATCAAATGAGAGGTGCCACTTATTTATAGATGAGGGAAAGGATATTTTTGCAAATTTGTGAACAATATTGAATAGTAGTGAACATTATTGAACAGTAGCCTCGTGACTGCTACAGTGATTTTGTCTATCTACTATAGTTTCGCTATAGTTTTAAACAGTGAATTCGAGCCATATTTTGTTGACTTCAATTATGTTTTGTCTTTTGCTAGAATTCTTTGTTACCATCATTGTTTGAATGGACCGGTTTGTTTTGTAATAGAGAATAATCTCCTTATGCTTTTTGGCAAAGCACCAGCCATCAACGAATTTGATATCTCTTTACCACCTACCGTTTGAGGTGGAGTAGATCCAAACTTTTGGTTTTTGAACTACTATTATGTGCTTTTTGGCAAAGCACTAACCATCAGCAGGTTTGATTTCTTTTTACCACCTACCGTTTGAGGTAGAATAGATCCGAATCAAGGCCTTAGACTGTGCATTGTATTTATTTATATATTTTTATGCATATTCATTATTATTGAGGAGGGAAAATGCCATAGCAATCATCTTCATCTTCATCTTCATCGGTCAAGTCTACAGTGGCAGATCTTTAGCTAGAAGCTGAATTAGTGGGCTTGGATCTAGTTTGTAGTAGCTGTTCCATAGCCGCCCAATATTCGTCTTCAGTTTTGAAAGTTGCTAAGAGGGCCTCAGCATGCGACTTTTGGGCCAAGAATAGCGGAGTGGATGGCCCGTTAATGAGTTATATTGGTTTGGATAATTCTCTCTTTTGTACATGATTTTAGATCCATGCTCTAACGACAAGCTCAAAAATCTTGTCCATGACTTAAAATTTGTTTCACCATTTGACTTTGAATTGTCTGGTGAGCATTGGTATTCTTTCATTTGAGGTGATTGCATCTACATCCCAGACAAATATCCATGGGACAGAGAATTTTGTACAGAAAGGGAAAAGCGGTGGAAAATGATGTTTTGATTAAAAGGAAAACTAATCATTTACATTTTAAACGAACCATTTCTCATAAAAAGATTTCCCAACAGTTCTCATCAAAACCCATCCAACAAAAAATTTCTATATTTCAAAAATACATAGAACAAGATATAGAACAAGATATATGTGCTGATCTTCCAAATGTTTTTTGGACAAGAAAACATATTGTTGATCTTCTTTATAAAATTGATTTTAATGAAAGAAATATCCCTACCAAAACTAGACTTATCTAAATGAATGCTGAAATTAAACAACATTGCATAAATGAATTACAAGATCTTGAATCAAAAGAACTAAAATCAAAATCTAGATCCCCCTAGTCTTGTGCTGCTTTTTATGTAAACAAAAATATCGAAGTAGAACGTGGTACACCCAAAATGGTTATATATATATATATAAACGAGCCTACAAACGAGTTTGTTCGCCAACCTGTTCGTAAAATTTTGACAAGCTCGGCTCATTTATTAATTCGAGCTTAAAATCTTATTTAAGTTCAACTTGTTTATTAACGAACAGAGTCACGGACAAATTTTTATAGAGTCGAACACTAAACGGCTCAGCTTATTTGCAACCCTAGCTAGGAATACAAGAAATAATATTCACTTTTCAATTATATTATTTCAAAAACTAGAGCTTGTTATTTACCTTTCTAGATACTTGGGTTATTGGCAATCTAACACGCCGTATCAGAATTCATTTATGCTCCACAATTAAATTGGAAACTAGTAATTCACTGATTTTAGTAAAGATATACAAGACTCGATACAAGAAGCAACTTACATCAAAATTACTACAATTCTACATCAACAAGAATACTGAAATTCGATAATCAAGAAATAAATACAGAGCACCCAAATTGAATCAAGAACAAGATATACAGGAAGTATAATTACCACGATTTGAATCATCAAGAATAACAATCGCCAACTCAGCATTACAATCCATTTCGCTGTCAAGGTAACATCCTTAGCCCCAGTAAGTTTAGACCTTGTAGACAACTTAATAAAATCAATTTCCTTTGTCCCAATCACCACCACAAAAAGATCATTAGGAACTACATCCTCTCTGTTGGAGAATTTTCCCGGGATGCTTTGGTTAAGTTTGGAGAGCAGAAGCGAGTTGGAGTGAGGCAAGAAAAACAACACTAAGATTTTTATAGTGGTTCGGCCAACCATGCCTACGTCCACTACCTAAGTCTCACTTAGGCTTTCCACTAATAACGGAGATTGATTACGGCTCAATCCAACAAAGCCTTACACTAAGGTTGATTGCGGCTCAAACCTCTAAGGCCAACAAGGTTGATTACGACTCACCCCTCTAAGCCCAACAAGGTTGATTACGACTCATACCTCTAAAACCAACAAGGTTGATTACGGCTCAAGCCTTTAAGGCCATTAAGGTTGATTACGGCTCAAACCTCTAAGGTCATTACAATGTCGTTTTCCATAGGTTCACAACCAACCTTTCCCACACTCTCAAAGTGTTTACAAAAACATTAAAACTCTATGCTAGAGTACATGTGTTTGATTGATGCTCTTAATCTTCTCTCTAGCTTGAATTTGGTGTTTTGGGGGTGATTGAATGATAAAAACGTTTTAGCCTTGAAAGCATATGATCATCCACTGTTTTTCTGTCCTTCTTTGATGTATTTATAGCTTCTCCAAGCCATATAACCGTTGGCGTTGAGAAACTATAAGTAGACGTCCCAGAGTAAAAGGAAAACAACAGAGTCATTTTTCATACATTGTTATTATTGTTTCTCTCACTTCTACCTTTCTAACCCATTTGAGTCATTTACTTGCTATCATACTATTAGGTGTGTGTGAGCTTTAAACCTGTTATATCTTTGGGTTAATTTTGTATCAAGTAAGGTTGTTTGCTTGGGGTAGATAGGTTTGTTGTAAGCCTATAGAAAACAACATTGTAGAGGTTTGTTGTAAACCTAAGTATAAAACAACATTGAGAGAGATTTGTTGTGGACCTATAGAAAACAACCTTGTTGGCCTTGAAGGTGTAGAGTCGAAATCAACCTCGTGTATTGGCCTTATTGGATTGAGCCGTAATCAATCACCGTTATAGTGGAAATCCTAAGTGGTGAGACTTAGGTAGTGGACGTAGACATCGAGTTGGCCGAACCACTCTAAATCTTGGTGTTGATTTCGCTTTTACATTTAAAGTATATTCCGCTCCATAAACGCGATTCAAAGCATAGACCAAAATTCTCCAACAAAGTTATGATCTCGTAACCCCTCAAGAAAATTACTATGATGACCACAAAGATTGTGGTATGTCCGAAGAGATGGTAGGCCAAAAAACCAAAGAGGAGTGTGTTGAAAATCCTTTAAAAGGCCACCAATCTACAGGCTCTTTACATGAAAGAATGGAAGATACATGATAGCATCACGAGGAAGAGGTAAGGAAAGAAAGGTTTCAAGAATTGGACAAAAAGTGTCGCCAAAGCATGGACTACTGGTTGGCATGGGTAGAAGCTCAAAAGGCAAAACATCCACCTCCCCTAGAGGAAAATCCATATGGTACAAAAGACATTAAATCTCCTATGAAGGTGGAGGAAAAAGAAGCAATTAGTGAGTACTCTACAGGGGAGACCACCAAAACCCTCGAGAAGAAGTCACCAAATGAACTATCCCCAAGGGTCCAACCTCTAAAAGAGCTACCTTCAGGGAACAAGTCACCAGGAGAACAACCCATAGTAAAGGAGCTGCCATTAGGAAAGAAGCAACCTCCTAAGGAGCAGTCCCCAAAAGATATGTCCCAAGAGATGTTGTCCCCAGAGACATTGTCCCTAGAGAAGTTTTCCCCAAAGGAACCACCTTTAGAGGAACAGCCACCAGTGGATCCCCTACCCAGAAGGAGAACTTCTAGAGACCATGTCCCCGAAGAATCTGTCTCTAGGGAAACAATCCCCATAAAATTTGTCCCCAAATGATCCGTCCCCAAGGGAGCAGCCTCCAAAAAAGCAGTCCCCAACAGCAGGGTAATCAGTAGTTGAATGTCCTTTAGAGGATTTTAGACCTCCATAAAAAAATAGAGAGGATTTTCTTTAAGGAACTCCCAGACAAGGTAAGATTTTTTATTAATTTATTTATTAAGGTTTATCTTGTTTGGGTATTACTTTTTGTGTTTGTAGGAGTGCACAAAAATTTAGGTCCCCTAAAGTGGACAAATGCTACTTTCCCATTCACGGGTGATGACCCAATAAAAACAAGCATCCTACCAAGCGCCACACTTGAGGGTCAAAATTCATTATTGATTGTCATTATGTTTAACATATGGGGAAACTTGATTGCAAAGGGTTGGCTTTAAGAAAACCCATGTACGCCACCATTTTTAATTTACAAGAGGAGTTGTATGGATGCCAAAGAAAATACAAGCTCTTCCCATAATATCTCACACCATGAAGGCTTGCCATATATATTTAAGGTCGCTAGAGGCACCACTTGTAATAGATCCAGGCTAGTTCATTATCGAAGCTAAAGGGTGCTACCCCCTCATCTTAAAGGTAGCAATTCAAGGGAGCATAATAAGTTTCTACCAAAAAAAAAGTTAATCCAGGCAGTGTCCCCAATGGCTATTAATTTTGAATTTTTTGTAGCTTTAATGGTCCCTGGAGAACTTTTGTTTTGGAAGACGATTATTCATGGTTTGATTTGTGCTCATGGTCTACTAAGTTTACCCATGTTCACAATTTTGCTCAACCCATAAACACTCGAGGGCACTTGTTTACACCATATTTTTGAACAAATTGTGGAGGTGATAAAATAAGGACAAAAAAAAGGAAGTGAATCGTAGTAAAGTTAGAAACAAGATGCGGTAGAAGGAAAGAATCCTTATGAGGTGGCAAATATGTAATAATTACCTTGGGACCAAATGAAAGCTCCGCAAATCAACAATATAGTAAAGGAAAGAATCCTCATGAGATGGAAAATCATAATATTTTATTGAAGGCCAAATTGAAATCTATGCAAACCAACAAACAGTAAAGGAAATGCTTTGAAAGCTTTCCTTGAGGACCAGGACCAAGAAAGGCAGGGAATTCAATTAGATCACCATTAGAGCAAAACAAAAGGAATGTCAAAATATTGCAAAGGGAAAGAAGATGATTTGCAGGAGCCATTGGTGGAACTCAAGTAGGAATTCTTGGCTACCAAGAACGAACCAACAATATAAACAGGGAAAGATACAAAGCATAAATAGACATCTCATAAACAACACAACACCCCATATGGGTTAATTTATATTGTTCTCTGTTTTGTTCTTCAACTTTAACTCCTTTTTGTTATCTATTACATTTCTCTTTCAACCTATTGTACTCAATCTTTATTTCAATAAAACTCTCATTTTTCATTTCATCATTGTGTTTTTACTATTGTTCTTAAAGAGACAAGAGACTTACAGTGAATTATTTATGTCCCTCGGATCATTCCAAGTTGTTTGGCAAATGAAGTTAGATTTCTCGAGCGCAATTCTTGATTAATTGTTTAATTCTCGATTTAGGAACACCTTAATTCATTGGCACGTTTGCAACCCACAAACAAACTCACCAAAGGGCGGCATTGTTTTCCCGAGTTCCAATTAAAAAATGGAGAACACATATTAAATCCTATATTTATATAATAAAAAATGATAGCCTAGAAAGAAACCAAAGAAAATAAGAAGTTCAAGGAATTTCGGTTAAGTTGGAATTGTACTTACTTGCAATTCAAATCGACGCAAAAAAAAGTGATGCTTTCAAAAGGCATGCGAATGCAAGATGCTTTACCTCCCTAGAATGTACCCTCAAGACCAAGGTTTTAAGGTTAGGTAATACTGGCAAATGTGTAAATTTAAGAAGGAGAGGAAATGAGGAAGAATATCCTCAGGCAAATCGTCAATTCGATTCCTTCCACCACCATCGAAACGTAAACTTATTTCCTTTTCCTTTGACGACGGACTCGTACTTAATTTATGAGACATCCGAAACAAGTTGCACTCAAACGACCATGGAACAAGTATCTAATTCCGATTTTATTCTTCAATCAACAGTAAAAAAAATAAACCACCCATCAATTGATTTTATTCTAGAATTTGGGAAAGTTTTTGTCAATAATCAAGACATTCAAGGGATAGAATTTGTTAACCATCAATTGATTCAACATTTTTTAGTCAAAAATTTAAGAAACAATATAAACATTATCCTAACAGTGCTAAACAATTTACAAGACATTCCAACAAAAAATTTTGGTGACAACTTCTATTTGAGAGATTGAGAGTGAGAGCCAAGAGAATTGGGATGGCCGGTAAGGTTCCGGAGGATAGATGACCTGTGCAGTGAGGGTAATTGAGGGTTTCAATTTGTAGAAGCTTTCTTTCTTTTAAAAAAAAATAAATTGGGTCTTCATTATTATACAAAGGTATGATACAACATTCATTAGAATAATCCACTGGCTCAGATATAAAACCAACTACTCTAATAAAAGTAACTTGATTTGCTTATCATGGAACAACCATGGACATAAAAATGTTAAAATTAGAGTATGTAGCTGTATTATTAGAGGTATATACCAATCAGACGTAGTATTTTCGATCTTAGCAGCGCAAAATTGAACTAATCACGAGAAATATATGTAATAAACTTCCAATAATGGATAACAAAATCCAACTTTCAATAATAGAAGACAAACCAAATAAACAAGATTGACAAACATCATTAACAGCAAGTTTAATCCAACTAAGACTAGAGCCACGCTACTGGAAACAAAATCTAAGCACATAATCTTTATTATAGAGACAAAATGTGATTGAGCCCCTCAAAATAGCGACCAACCATGAACAAGCAGTTGAATAAGAGCACTGGCGACAGCTGAGATAATGGATGAACTTGATCGTAGTGGGTCAAAGCAGTATTGAGGTAAGAGAAGAACAATGGCCAGCCGCCGGAGGAGAAGGTCGATTTAAGATGCTTACGAAAATGGAGATATAAAGAAAAACAAAATAAAGAAACAACTACTTATCTAGTATAAAGAGTTGATATTTTTTAGAAATAGAGGGAAGGAAAATGAAAAGATTAAAAAGGAATGAGCAAAACAATTGGGAGTACCTTGGTCCAAATTAATGAGGACTTAAACAGCTGTCCAGGTTCAAATTTTCGTAGAATATGTAGTGTTGCGTTGTGTGTAGAGCGAACAACATTGAAATTTGAAAGAGTTACCCCGGTCATCTACGGCAGCTGAGAGGGAAAACTATACCGGCTCATTCCAATCCTTTTTTCTAAAAACAATAATCTACATGCTCACAAAGTCGAGTCGGGTCACTTTCGAAGTTTCGATTCAAGTTGCAATCGACTGGTCCGTGGTAGATTTTCTTAACATTGAGAATGATATAGAAATGAACAAGAAAAAAGGATTAGAACGCTTGTTGATTAACGTGTCAATTTCAATTGCATCACTGCAAATACATCTCATGTTGATAGCAGATATAAACAAGCACAAAATGTTGTCAAATGAAAAAGATACAAAAGAACACACTTTCGCTACTTCTTCTTTCCCGCTTTTCCTTCTTTCAATTTTATTACCTCATTGGCATATCTCACTCCCTTCCCTTTGTATGGCTCAGGAGGTCTCCATTTCCTGACCGAAGCGGCGAATTCACCAATGGAGCATTTGTCATATCCACTTATAACAATCCTGGTATTCTCCTCCACCTTCACCTTTAGGCCATCGGGGATTGTCATCCTCACTGGATGAGAAAAACCAAGACTTAGTACTAAATCTTTTCCCTCTACTGCTCCACGATAACCAACACCAACTAGTTGCAGTCTCTTCTCAAATCCCTTGGAAACCCCCACGACCATGTTGTCTGTAAGTGTCCTGACAATATAATTTCGAAAACATGACATACAACTTTCCAATATCTTTCCTTTTTAAGCAGGGACGAATCCATGAATAACACACGTATCCAATTTAAACAAAAATGAAATGATAACAGATAGTAGGAAAAACAGATGTTAAATAACAGAACCTACAAAAACAAAATAACAGAACCTACAAAAAGAAATACTTCAGCTGCCAAACAGATATCTATCTGTGTAATTCTTTCTGAGTGGAAAAATGCTACATTATGAATTGCCTATCTCGATCCATAATCTGCTCCTAAGTTTTTTCCAATATATGTGCATCATACTTCACAATCTAGTACTTCAGAAACTTCTATGCCTACACTCTGAAACATCAGTGGATTCAAGCGATTGTTATCTAGCTGTATAAATGCAAGCACCAACCACGTGTGTAGGTTTTGTTTATAACATGAGGTAATTGCTCAGAAGTTCCCATGAACAGCGAAGCATTTAAACAAATAAAAAAATAGTGAACAAAAGTAATCAATAAAAAGTAGTTTGAATCGTTCACCTGAAAAGTCCATGCATTTGGTTGGCTCTTCTGGTATCTAAAGCCTTACTTACACGAAGAAATCCATTCTCCTGCCTCTCAACCTTGACTTCTCGTGGATAAGCCCTTGAAAGCTCTCCCAGAGGACCCTTTACTTTTAATTC